>CM019044.1:19674035-19698079 GCA_009664405.1 Drosophila bifasciata
ACAAAATTAAAATCAAACGGACAAATAAAAGCTGAACAATGTAAATACAAATTCAAATACAAACTTAAATACAAATTCAACTAGAAGGAAGACATGAGGGCAATCCCTCGGTATACACTTACAACCGTAAAATAAATTGAAGGAAGAGCTGAGAGCAATCGCTATACATTTTAAGCCCGTAAGAAGGACGACCCCAAACAGGATCATCAAACCCAAAGAAGACATCCCATAACCAAGGAAACTAAGCAGACAATTAGTGAGCTGTTATATTATAGTTTTATATTCATAAGAATACTAGCAAACCCGGCGAACTCCGGTTCGCCACCAGATGGCTTCGTTTTATGTAACATTTCGTTTGGTGATTAAAAGATGAAAACAATTTTTTTGTTTTATATTTGAAAAGGAAAATTTATTTCATTTCACAATAGTAATGAATTCATTTCGATTACAAAATGAACTGTTTTTAGTTGAACTTCTAAGTAAATGAAAGTGAATACAAAGTAAATACTGAATCGAAGCGTTATGCGTGTTCGCAAATTATCCGTTTCATTGAAGTGCTCTTTGGTAAACCACTATTTTTGTTTTTATACCCGTACTCGAAGAGGAAAATGGTATATTGTATTTGTGGTAATTGCTGTCTCGTCCGTCTGTCCGTCTTGTTTGTCGCCCATTGCTCGGAGGCTATAAGAGCTAGAGGGACCAAATCTCCTAGAAAAAAATGTTTCAAAATTTCGCCCCGCCGACTTCCGCCCCACAAAGAGCGCACATCTGTGGCGTCCACAATTTTGAAGATAACAGAAAACGAAAATGCAGAATCATAGAGACAGTCCATATCTATCAGGGGCCCAAATCTGAATCGGATCGGATCATTAATATAGCCACAATAGAGGAAAATATACGAAAAACTTCGCTCACTCTCTTTCGCACTCACACAAAAACGAGTTGGATTGATTTTTATTGTTGTGAGAAGTGATGTAGATGAAGTAGATGTGATGACTGATGTAGCAAACAAAATGTAAGATGTAAAACTTGAAAATTCCACATAAATCACATGTGTGCTGACTGAGTACGGGTATAAAGGTAAGTCGCGGCAACAGCGACTCCGTACGTTCTTTCTCGTTATATCGTACTCGAAGAGTAATAGGGTATATTGTATTTGTGGTAAAAGTGGATGTGTGTAACAACAAAGGAGGCGTTCGACCCCATAAAGTATATATATTCTTGATCAGCATCAATAGCCGAGTCGATATAGCCATGTCTGTCCGTCCGTCTGTCCGTCTGTCCGTCCGTCTTGTTTTTCACTCATTGCTCGAAGGCAATACGAGCTAGAGCAACCAAACTTTTATCCAGTCTGATGTGATATCTCACTCCTAGAAAGTGTTTCAAAATTTCGCCCCGCCCACTTCCCCCCACAAAAGGCGCACATCTGTGGCGGCCACAATTTTGAAAAATAACAAAAATTAAAAATGCAGAATCATAGAGAGCCCATATCTATCAGGGGCCCAAATCTGAATCGGATCGGATCATTAATATAGCCACAATAGAGGCAAATATACGAAAAACTTCTGCCCTCTCTTTCGCACTCACACAAAATCGAGTCGATTTGGTTTTTGTATTTTGTGTCGCCTGGATCTCAGAGACTATAAGAGCTAGAGCAACCAAACTATTGGCCAAGACTCCGTGATACCAAACCTGAACAAGTGTATTTCAAAATTTTGCCCCGCCCCCACAAAAGACGAAAATCCACAATTTTGAAGATAGAAAAACTAAAAATGCAGTATCGTAGGAAATGACCATATCTACCAGATTCCCGAATTTGGTTCAGATCGGATCATTATTGTAGCCCAATGATCAATGAATTTTCAGCAGCAATCCCCACCCTCTTGCGGCGTAAGTCAATTATTGGGGTTGATTGTTGCTGCAGCTTCTCACACGCACACTCACGCTCAAACATGCTGCCTCGTGCAGTGTACGTGTGTTGTTGTGAGAACTGATGTAGATGATGTAGATGTAGATATCGATGACAGATGTAGCCAAAAATGTAAAATGTAAAAGTAAAACATTTTAAATTCCACATAAATCACATGTGTACCTGACTGAGTACGGGTATAAAAAGTAGGGAGTCGCGTTTAAAGAAACGTCCGTACCCGTTCTTTCTCGTTTGGTCACGGCGTTAACACAAACAAAGCGGATATGGTTTCCCAACTCGTGAACACGCAAAGCATGCCTATGTGAAAAACAATGATTTTCTAAATTTATCCCGCAAACGGCAGCGATTTGCCTTTGCGACTTGTTAATTGTCATTGCGAACGCAAGAGCGAACTGGAAATTGAGAGAAATCGCTTGAAGTCAAACGGAAGATTAGTCGGAATCATTGGTATTCGAGGAATACACATACAATTTCACCTACGTACTTTTCCGTTATGTGGTTGCCTCAATCAAATTCGGCATAAATCTTTTTTACCGAAAGTCGAGTACCGTTGCAAAAGTCGCGGTGTTAGTTCAAATTACGCAATATCATACTGCACCAACTTTAAGTTGCAAAAGTTATGTGGTGAAAATCCTGGTAACTCCAGAGAGTTCAAAAACTCCGTTGGATAATTTACTACATCATCGGGATTTGTTATGGAATCAACAGATTTGTATGTCAAATATTTTGATTGAATGTCGCGTACAATAGTCACGGCAAGAATTTTTGACTTAACCAAATTTTGAAATTCTAGTGCACGTGTATCATTTTCAAAAAAGAGCTAATTGAGATTCTACAAATCGGCAAAAGTCGTTGGTAAGAGTAATTAACCCAGATGTAACATCAACTGGGACTTTTCCATTTCCAACAGCTAACAATTGTTTGGAAAATTGTGCAGCACTTTGATCATTTTAAAGTTGTCTCGTTTACACGATGCATGATAAAGGTGATGCCTTCAGGCAAGCTGAACCATCAATGTCTCGCGGGAATTTATTGCCTGAAATCGCCGAAAAATAAAAGCCTCCAAAGATGTTATTCACCGAAGATCCTTCAGTTAACGGTGGGTGCCTTGAATCTTCGCACATGTTCCCATTGTACTGGATCGGAAATATTGCATGGGTATAATTCCGTGAGTGGCAATCATCCGTCATCCATCTAGAAAGTCGCCGCAATTCCAGATGATGCTAAGAAATTTGTGCGTATCCAATGAAATGGCATTCGTTCCAATGCGCAGGAAGAATAGACCAACAGTATTAATTCACAGCATTATTAGCGTGAAAAATGCTTGCAACTGTTCAATACCCGTCTTTAACTGTTGTGTTCCCTGTATATTGCACCGCACATTCAGTTGATCCACCATCGACGAAATGAAATATATTTGCAGAAATTGATGCGGTTCATCTGGTGTTGGCACCATTGAACCATGCAAATGATATATTTGTCCTGTATCTGTAATTGTAAACAATCATTTGAAGAATACGGTGTAACTTCTGATCGTGTGATGGTGTAGTGTGTGGTGTATATGTAGTTGTTACATGTAGCAATTCATTGTGTTGGTGTGAGTGATTGGTTATGTGTGTTGTATCTTTTACCTTGCAAGTCGACATGAAGCCGCCTTCTCGAATGATATTAGCCTCCAAAGGAAGTCATGTGAAAGCAGTTATTGTATTCAAGGATTGTTGAAGAAAATGAATCGGATCACTTCCATCGAACAATGGTTTCAGTGGCTGTGGTGGTGGCACGATCCAGTTTGACTTTTCCACTTGCGCAGCACAATCCAGCCGTTTCTTTAAACTTAACGCATTGCAATATCGGCATATAGTCGTCATTGGTCTAAATCATCACCGTAGTTCGCAGTGGGATCATATTGGAATGCCAAGCGATGATGCCTATGATCTTCGTGTCCTAACGCGTTGTCCCACCGGAATTTTCTTATTATATTTTGTCTTTCTTCGCTTAAGTGCTGCAAATGCTACCGGCTGCTTGTACGTCTTGTGCGGCGGCTGATGTTCGCACGTACCCTAGGCATTTTGGACTGTGGACAGAGTGGGTGAATTTAACCTCACAAATGCACGATCCTTATAATTTGCCCAACTTACCACCTTAAAGAAAAATGCCTGCTGTTGAAATTGAATAAAAATTTTCACAATACACGTGATTGATTTGATGGTTTCACCGAAACGTATAACGAATAACTTTTTTTAAATTTCGTTTTACAGTGAACACAATACCGGTTTGTCACATGAAATTAACTTGAGCAGAGAACAATGAGTAGCTGTCAAACAATGTATCACGCACCGGCGCCTACTTAAAATATTGGTTTGTAGTACATGCTATGTATCAGAGATTGCGCTGTATGTAGTATATAGTAGATAATACAAATGCATTTTCCGCTTTTCTGTTGAAATTTTTCGTGAGTTTTCTTTGCTATAAACCTCACGGAGCTCGAGACCTTTCCAACGAATGCAAAACCGTGGAAATCGGTTCGTGCGTTCTGGAGTTATTGCGTCAAAAGAAAACCCGACTTATTTTTATATAGTAGAAAAATAGTGCGAAAAATTAAAGTTAACGAATAGAGTCGCTAACTAAGCCGCGACTCTACTTTATACCCGTATCAGTCAGTACACATGTGATTTATGCGAATTTAAATGTTTTATCATTTTACATTTACATTTTTGGCTTACATCTGTCATCGACATCTAATCATCTACATCAGCTACAACAAACGTACACTGCACGAGGCAGAATGTTTGAGCGTGAGTGTGGTGTGAGAAGCTGCAGCAACAATCACCCCATTGACTTACGCCGCAAGGAGGGGGGATTGTCGAAATTCATTTCATCATTGTGGCTTAATAATGATCCGATCTGACCAAATTGGGAATCTGGTAAAATGGTCATTTTCTACAATACTGCATTTTTTTTTTTTTCTATCTTGAAAATTGTGGTTTTCGTATTTTGGGGGGGGGCGGGAAAAATGAAATAACTTGTTCGGTTTGGTATCACGGGAGTCTTGGCCAAAAGTTTGGTTGCTTAGTCTTATAGTTCTGAGATCCAGGCGACAAAAATACAAAAAACCAAATCGTCTCGTTTTTGTGTGAGTGGAAAGAATGGAGCGAAGTTTTTGTACATTTCCCATTGTGGCTATATTAATGATCCATCCGATTCAGATTTGGGCCCCTATAGATATGGGTGTCTCAATTCTGCATTTTCGTTTTCGCTACTTTAAAATTTGGACGTTCGATGGCCCCTTTGTGGGCGCAAGTGGCGGGCAAATTTTTGAACATTTTTCTATGAATATCACACAGTTTGAAAAGATTTGGTCCCTCAGCTCTTATAGCCTCGAGCAATGCGACAAACAAGACGGAAACGGACAGACAGCAATAGTAGCACAAATAGCGAAAACCATTTTATTATCGATTAAAAAACAAACAAGGTGGAAGATTTAATTAACGATTTTGAAAGAATTCTCACCATGACTCCACCCTTACCTACAGTGGCTTCTAGCAGCCAGTCGATTAACGTAAGCGATTTAATATCACAAATTGTTAATAATGAGTTGAATCCTTTAAAGAATGAGATCGTGAGTTTAAAGGCACAATTAAGTCACAATATAAATAAGGTTGAAGATTATCAGGTAGAAGAAATTGATCTTATGAGATCATTACAATACAAAAGGAAGTGAACGATACTTTTCGGCATTATCAATTTTTCGAAATAAAATTACAGGCATTGCCAATGATGCCCTAACTCATAACGAAACCTCCATAACGGCAAGACTAGATTTTAGTGACAAGCGACCAATTCATATTCTAGAGCATGACTTAAGTATAATAAGTCAGGAAACTGTCGATTATGGAATTCTATAATTTGGTGAATACAAAATTAACTCTATTAATTAACAAAACAATTATGACACATGGGAGGAATAACCCAATTACATCTGAAGCATCGAAAAATGCATTGAGGGTCTTTATAACAGGTCTTAACGGTCATATTGACGACACCATCTTCTCAATGAATCCTCCGGACTTACCAAACGCAATGGTTATTGCTCAGGAGTTAGAAAGTAATAATATGAGGGCCCAATTCGCGAATAATTACGCAAACTCCCATCGGAAGAATTATGAGTCAAATTCATACGGGCAACATTACTCAAATAATAAACCCAGACAGAATAACAAAAATAGTTATAATATAAATCAAATTAATACTAATAACTTAAGGTTTAAACAATAACCAATTTAATAATACTTGGAATCAAGGCAGATATAATAATCCCCAAAATAATAATCAGAATCAGTGGAATTCATATAGACCACAACAGAACAGACCAGAACCGATGGAAGTAGACGAATCCTTACAGATGCAGAATAGGCCTAGATACAACAATCAGGGCTATCATAATTATAACAATTATAATCCGAATAAATGGCAACAAAATAAAAACAGAAGAACAGTACACTCAGCAAAACCAACCGCAAAATAAAAGGCAACCAACTGCTACTGTTAACCAACCGGTAAACAAAGTTATGCGGTTAAACAATATCGAAGACGACCATTTTAGGAGAAACACAGGAGTAGGCTTACCCTACATCCTGAGACAAGACACAAAACGAGAAAGAACGTATGGAGTCGCTGTAAACGCGACTCTACTTTATACCTGTAGCGACAATAAACCCCATAAATGACTGGAATCGGGCGCGGGGAAACGCTGAAAGAGCTGCTGAAAATTCATTTCATCATTGTAGCTACAATAATGATCTGATCTGAACCAAATTCGGGAATCTGGTAGATATGGTCATTCTCTACAATACGCAGATATGGTCTTTCACTATGATTCTGCATTTTTCGATATTGTTTTATCTCTATGATTGTGGACGCCACAGATGTGCCCTTTGGGGCGGAAGTGGGCGGGGCAAAATTTGAAAAATTTTCTAGAGTGAGATATCACATCAGTTTGAAAAGATTTGGTCGCGCTAGCTCTTATAGCCTCCGAGCAATGGGCGACAAGCAAGACGGACAGACAGCAAATACCACAAATACAATAGATCCTTTTACTCTTCGAGTACGGGTATAATTAAAGAAAAAGCTAAAAGTTTTGATTGATACAGTTGCAACTTCTTGCTATATAAAACGGAATCTATAATAATAAAATGAACCTCCAATATATAAAAGGTATCCACCGTAAACGGATACACCATAATTAAATATTACCACTGGATAACTATATTTAATACTAAGCATATTTTTTATGAAATTGATGGGCTGATTCAGATTTATTAATAGGGTATAACCTACTAAAAAGAATCGGAGCTAAGATTGATACGGGAAATGGTACGATACGGTACAATGGGAAAGAAGAAAAGTTAATATTGAACAATGAAAATTCAGTAAATAAATTTACTCAAAAGTAAGGAATAAATTCCTACCATTGACCGAATCATTGCAAGACGGATCATAGATGACGGTATAATCAGACCGAGTAAGAGCCCATACAATTCCCTTGTATTGGTAGTGCCAAAAAGGGGTAAATTATGACGGAACTCCTAAACACCGATTGGTAATAGACTTAAGAAACTGAATGAGCTACGTTAGTACGAGATATCCCATGCAGGATCCTTCAGTAATTCTTTTCCAATTTGGGTAAAGCAAAAGTATTTTTCAACAATTGATTTATAGGAACCGTGGATTCTACCAGATATTGATGAGAATCAGATATAAGTTCAACTTTTCGATACCAAACGGTGTAAATACGAATTTTTAAGAATGCCCATGTGGATTGACAAACGCACCCAGAATCTTCAAAGGGCAATGGACGACATACTTAGAGAGCCAGTAGGAAAAACCTGCCATGATTACATGGATGACATAATAATTTTTAACGAGAAAGAACGTACGGAGTCGCTGTGAACGCACCTCTTTTTATACCCGTAATTCGTCTGTACACATGTGATTGATGTGAAATTTTCTTCAACGTTTTTATTAGTTTTAAATTTTAAATTTTACATTTGTTTGCTGCATCTGTCATCTACATCTACATCAGTTCCCACAACAACACGCGTACCTGCACGAGACAGAGTCTGTGAGCGTGAGGTGAGAGAATTCGCAGCGACAATCAACCCCAATAAATGAATTTACGTTGCTTGGAGAGGGGGGAAATCGCTGCTAAAAATTCATTCCATCATTGTGGCTACAATAATGATCTGATCTAAACCAAATTAGATGATAGTAGATATGGTCATTTTCTACGATACTGCATTTTGGTATTTTCTATCTTCAAAACTGTGGATTTCGCTTTGTTGGGTGGAAGGGGGCGGGGCGAAATTTTGAAATACACTTGTTCAGGTTTGGTATCACAGGAGTCTTGGCAGAAAGTTTGGTTGCTCAGCTCTATAGCCCTGAGATCCATACAAAAATATAAAACCAACCGACCTGTTTTTGTGTGAGTGCTGGAAAGAGAGGGAGCGAAGTTTTTTCGTATGTTTTTTCTCTATTGTGCTATATTAATGATCCGATCTGATTCAGATTTAGGCCCCTGATAGATAAGGTCTTTTCTCTGTGATTCCTGCATTTTTAGTTTCTACTATCTTTAAAGTTGTGGACGCCACAGATGTGCGCCCTTTTGTGGGGGCGGAAGTGGAAATATCCAATTCCGAGAAAATGTCCGTCCGAGAGCTTTGCAGTTTCCTAGGGTTACCAGGTCATTACAGAAAGTTCGTCCGAAATTATGCGACAATTGCCAAGCCATTAACGAAGTATTTGAGTGGGAGGCAAATGGGAAAGTTTCAAGAAGAAAATCAAAAAACGAGAAAAGAACGTACGGAGTCGCTGAAACGCGACTCACTTTATACCCGTACCAGTCTGTACATTTACATTTGGTTGCTGCATCTGTCATCTACATCTACATCAGTTTTCAGACAGAGCGTCAGTGTGAGTGAGAGAGAATCAACCCTATTGTTTATTTGTGGACTTTCGTTTTTTGTGGTGGCGGAAGGGGGCTGGGCGAATTTTTAAAATACACTTGTTCAGGTTTGATATCACAGGAGTCTTAACAGATAGTTTAGTTGCTCTAGCCTTATAGTCTCTGAGATCCAGGCGTTCATCGCACAATGAAAACCAAATCGACTCGTTTTGTGTGAGTGCGAAAGAGAGCGAATTATGTTTTTCGAAATGGTTTTCTCAATTGTGGCTAAAATAATGATCCGATCGGATTCAGATTCGCGCCCCTGATAGATATGGTGTTTTTCATGATTCTGCATTTTTCGTTTGAGGGAGCGGAAGTGGGCGGGGCGAAATTTTGGAAACACTTTTCTAGGGAGGAGATATCACATCAGTGGGAAAACAAAAATTTGGTTTTCTAGCTCTTTATAGCGTCCGAGCAATGGGCGTCAAACAAGACGACGGACGGACGGACTATTGATGCTGATCAAGAATATATATACTTTATAGTCGGAAATGATTCCTTCTCTATGTTACACACAATCCACTTTTACCACAAATACAATTTATACTTTTACTCTTCGAGTACGAGTATAAAAACGATTGACCAGCACTTACGTACGTAGTCGCTGTAAACGCGACTCTACTTTTATTCCCGTACTCAGTCAGTACACATGTGATTTATGTGGAATTTTCAAATGTTGTATCAGTTTTTACATTTTACATTTGTTTGTTGCGCCTCCCATCTACATCTACGTCAGTTCACAACAACACACGTACACCGTGTGAGGTCCTATCTCTGGCAAAGGTAGGCTCAGTCTGTCCAGGATTTTTCCTCAAGGAATTTGTAGTTCGCTGGAACTTTATGGCGAGGGGTAAAGGGCCATGAGACCGAAAGAAGAGCTCTGGCCATGTTACCGGGTGGTGGTAACGGCAGGGGAAATGTTGGTGCTAAATAATAAATAATAGTGACGATCGAGTTCCTTTTAAATATTTTTAGTGGCAATTAATTGGTGGTGTAGTGTGTTGGCTGGTGTTTGGGGGAAACCGTTGGATGAACTGTCTTGGTTAAACTTCCCCATTGATCAGTGGCGCGCGCTATTCAAAGCCGGCAACTGGTGTGTGGGCCGCTGAGTCGGCAGTTCTGTTTTGGGGGGTGTGGGAAGTGGTTTACTG
Source organism: Drosophila bifasciata (assembly GCA_009664405.1). Taxonomy (NCBI): domain Eukaryota; kingdom Metazoa; phylum Arthropoda; class Insecta; order Diptera; family Drosophilidae; genus Drosophila; species Drosophila bifasciata. The sequence continues at coordinate 19,684,120 of CM019044.1, forward strand.
GTGCTGCACCTGGCCTGGTGACGGAGATTCGGGGTACGATTTCGCTGAAACCGCATCGCGGAACTTGAGTGCAGTGTATTGGGTCGGGTTGTAGGTGACCTATTAGGCGCGCTTTTGCTAACATAGCATCGCGAAATGGGAGTGGGTCTTTGGGTTGATTTGTAGGTGTGGTTTTATTTGGTAATTGGGTTGCTTAGGTCGAGTGTATGTGTATCTTAGTTTGCTAGTGGCTGTATTGGGTTGCTTAGGTCGAGTGTATGTGTATCTTAGTTTGCTAGTGGGTGTATGTGTAGGGGTATTGTATAGGGCCATGTTTCATGGTCCGTTACACCCCCCTCTTTCTTCTGGGTGGATGTCGGCGCCTAGTCCTAGTCCTGTCGGCGCCTCTTGGGATTTGGGGGAACCCAAGTCTCCTGGGTTGTTGCCCGGATCACCGTGGTGCCGCTGCCCCACGGTGTATCCTCCTGTTGCACCAGCTTGTAGTTGGTGGTCTGGGACTCCGTCCTGGGCTCTTCGTCGCCCGGAGTGGGTGGGGGGACGACGACGACGAACCTGGCGTGGTGAAAGGTGAGTGATTGCCAGGGCTATTCGCCGCTCGCGGGGGGATGACCTTGGTGTTGTGAACGGTGAGTAGTCTTCCCAGGCCTCGGTGTCCTCCTCGTAGTTCGTATAGTGGCCCAGCTCCGGTGAGAGGGTGGTCGAGGTGAATAGACGGGGTCCTTGGTTCCTGTAGTCCATCGTCACTGGAGGCCGACCACCTCCGGGTATTGGTGCGGTTGCGGCGGCGGGTGGTGGCGACCATAGGTTTTCCCGCGGGGAAACTGGGAGGTCTGGCGGCTGCATAGATGGGTATCGTCTGTATCTTCGTCGCCCGTACCGTGGTCTGGTCTCGGCTGTGGCGATGCTCTCGAGTCCTCCCGGGAGTGCCCACGTGGCGGCGTGGTGGCTTGACCCGTAGCTCGAGTCGCTCGCCCGGGGTCTGGCGGCGTCGACGTCCGTCGTCGACTGGCGCCAGCTGTCCTGCGTCCTCGGTGTCCGCTGCGGGATGGTGCTCCGGCTGCCGCTCGACTCCTCGTTCGTAAGTGTCGCTCGCGGTCGTAGAACGGGGGAGGAGCTCCTGGACCAAATAGTGGAGTCCCTGACTCATCCGATGAGCTGACAATAATTGGCGGTGCGCTCCATGGTGGTTGGCGATGTTGGGTGAGGAGGTGGGAGGTTGTGTGCCTCGTCGTCAGTCGCTCGATGTGCCGAAGATTCTCCAGGCTCAGTGTCCGAAGGAAGGGCATGCTTAGTTTTCTCCTCGTGCCCGGTGATGTTTAGTTTCACCATGGCGGAGACGGCTGCCTTCTTCCCGGAGGCACCTCGGGGATTGACGTACTAGGTCCCGTTTAGAGAGATCCGGTTCGCTTACGTGACGAGGTATGTCCCCGTGAGCGTCTGAGTGTCGCCTGCCTTGTCGGTCGGTGTAAAACCATAGTGGCCTCGTTGATGATCAGCGTACTGTGATACACGATGGTGACGGTGTCCAGGTGTTCGGTCAGCGTCCCGCAGTGTGCGATCGTTCCTGCTACTAGTTTCTGGCGCAGGTGGGAGTTTTCGCTCCTTGCAAAATGTGTATCCGATGGTCGTCTCGCAGTTCAGACGCTGATTGCTCTGCCTCCGCATTCGGCCGCGGTGTTCCTTTGCTGAAGTCCAAGATCGTTTGCTGGTGCTGACCGGGAAGATCGTCATTTTCCGGCATACCAGTGTGGGCTTCGGGAACTTGATCAGAAATGTGATCAGGTCGCGACTTGAAACACGCTGACCTTTGATACCTCGAGCAGGTCCACCAGGCGGATGTTGTTCAGCCTTGCTCGTTGAACTCCTCGATTTCTGTGCCGTCCAGGAGGTTCGGGCTGATGACGTTGATCTTGGCCAGCGTCAACCCTAGAATTAGGTTCTGCAAGTCATCGAAGACTTTTCGGTTTTTGGCCAGGATCGTCTCGGCCAGTTGCACCTGCTCCGTGCGTCTCCGGCCCTGACAAGATTGTTCATGTACTCAGTCAGTTCGTTCAGCCGGGTCTGCATCCTGAGTTTATGCCAATCTGCTTAGCTCCGGACTTCGATGAGCTGCCCCTGCTTGAAGCGGAGCTGCTCCCAGTCGCTGAAGTCGGGTGTTCCGGCGATTACCTTGTATCTCTTATGTCACCAACAAGGTCCGGATGTGCTCGAGGTCCGTGGTGAGCACGGGGGCTACTCGATCGGCGGCGAATAACTTGTGGGCCTGTTCTACCTGGTCTACGTATGCCACGTAGGACGTCAGGTTGGTCGTGTGCTAGAGATATCCGTATTCCCCCACAGGACTGCGTCGTCGTCATGATGGGGATGTGGTTGGCGTTCGAATAGTCGCCGATCTTCACTGTTGCGGTTGTTGCGGTAGCTGTCCTGGTGGCCAGGATCAACAGGAGGAGCAGCGGCGTCAGTCCCTCCTGGCTTCCTTTGCTGGCTGGATGGTCGCATGGTGATGTGCATCTTGGGTTGGTGCTGATGGTGATGCTTAATGGTCCCGGTGGTATGTTGCCGTTGGAGGTGGTTGTATACTCGTTGCCTATTGCTCTAGGTCCAGATTTATATACCGTCCCGGGCGGTGTTCTTTCTATTGTCTTCGGTCGTTTCGCGACTTGTTTGCTATTTCCGCAGTCGCCAGCGTTTCTACCGGGGCAATGGGTCAGCGTATCGTGGCGCTCTGGTAGCGGGTCAATGGCGCTGTTGCTTTACGTTTGCTCTTTCAGCGGAATTCAGCATATTTTGGGCTGTGTCAGTAGTACCGTGGGCGTCGTTTGTCATCAGCGGAATCGCTGTCCAATGTCGTGGTATTCTTTTAGGTCGTTTAAGTGCGCCTTTTTGCTTTCGACTGCCGGGGTGGTGCAATTTTATGATATTTGCTGACGTAAAGCCCCTTGACCTTGTATGGTCCGTCATATGTTAGCCAATTTTGCAGCGAAGCCGTCGACTGCATTGATAGGTGATGTTGGCGGATCAGTACTAGTGAGCCCACCGTGGGCGCCATTGTCGGCGGCGGAGATTGTAGTGACGGTATTTCTTTTGACTTGCCCGCTGATGTTGTTCCGCACTATCGTGAATACCTTTGAGTCGAGTTGCCCTCGCGTGCTGTGTCCGGGGGCTTCATGTCCCTGGTGTACGACTTCGTCGTACAGTGCTCCAGGTAAGCGAGGTTCTCTCCCGTAGCAGGAATTCGGGGTGAAACCAGTGGTTTCGGAGACGCTGGTGTTGATGGCCAGTGAAATCTCGGCATCAGCTCATCCCATGTGTTTTTGATCCTCCACAAATTGTGCAATCATGGTCTTTACCGTCCGATTGGCCCGTTCCGTAGGGTTTTCCTGGGGCAGTACGGTGCGGTGTGTTGCAGATCCACGCCGGCTGTTTGCAGAAGCGTGCGAAACGAGCGACTGGTGAACTGCGTTCCGTTGTCGCAGACAAATCGTTTTGGTACACCGAAGTGACTTAGAACGCGTTCCCGAAAAGCCAGCTCTAGGGTAGCTGTGGTAGCTTCTTTATGGCACTAGTTCGGTCCATTTCGAGAAGGTGTCGAAAAATACCAGTAGCATGGTGTTTCTCGTTTAGATCGGGGCAGTGGCCCCACGAAGTCGGCGCATAGTGTGGCGAAAGGTTCTCCTGCCCTGCGGGTGAGCATCTTACCCACGGGCTTGCGCTGCAGTGCCTTTGAACTTTTGACAGCTCAAGCAGCTGCGTACGTACTTCCTCACATCGCGGTATAGGCTGGGCCAATAAAATCGCTGTGCAATCCGTGTGATGGTTTTCCGAACGCCGAGGTGACCTGCCGTGGGCTGGTAATGGCATTCCTTGAGGACTCGTTGGCGTCGGTCCTTTGGGACGCAGAGTTTCCATGACACGTAGTCGTGATCGTCGGCACCGTGGCCCAGATGCCCGTAGAGTTCTCCATTCTCGAAGACGTAGTCGGGGTATTTATCGGGTTTCTTTGTTTGTTGAATCGTTCGTGTGAGCCAGGGGCAAGTTGTTGCGTCCTCTTTGATCCTTGCTAGCGTTTCCAAGGGTTGTCGAGACAGGGCATCGGCAACCACGTTTTGTTTCCCTGCTCTATAGTGGACGTCGTATTGATACTGTTGGAGTTCGAGCGCCCATCTCGCTATTCTTCCGTAGGCTTTCCAGAGTGTTCAGCCATTTTAGCGCGAGATGGTCGGTTATAACATCGAACCGGTATCCTCCAGGTAGCAGCGTAGTTTTCGGATTGCCCAAATGACGGCGAGGCATTCCTTGTCGTTGGCGTAGTAGTTTTTTCGGCCTGGTTCAAGCGTCGGCTGACATAGGCGATGACGCATTCCTTTCCTTCGATTTCCTTGCGTGAGGACGGCGCCTATGCCGAGGTGCTCTCGCATCTGTTTGTAGTAAGAACTTAACGTTGAAATCGGGGCAAGCGAGTAAGGCAGCGGACCTGAGTAGTTCCTTTAGTTGGTCGAATCTCGGCCGCTTGTTGGTCTGCTGTCCATGTCCATGTTTTTTGTCCTGAACTGAGTGGCGTGAGACACTGGTTGGACGACTGTAGCAATTGTTTGGCACGAATCTTCGGTACCATGATGCCATTCCTTGCCGACAATCGACCGTAGTTCGTTTAGGGACCAGGGTGGATTTGAGTTCTTTGACGGCAGCTTTGATGTGCGCGGGGTCTTGTGTGATACCTTCTTGACTGATGACGTGACCAAGATATTTGATCCGCATTTGGAAAAGGAGCACTTGTCTAGCGTTTATCCGCAGGTTCGCTTTTCGAAGGCGAGAGTTGTTTTGCCAGGTTGTGCAGGTGGTCCTATCCGGCCGTCGTCCGACGACGACAATGTCGTCTAAATATGCGAATGGGTAGGGTTCCATGTCGGCACTGATCACAGTATCGAAGGGCCCGTTGGAAGGTTGCGGCGGCAGAGTCGATAATCCGAAGGGCATCACTTTCCATTGATAGAGACCTCTGCCGGGGACCGTGAAGGCGGTGGCTTCGACTGCCGACGTTGGCCATGGGTATTTGCCAGTATCCGTTCTTCGAGATCGAGGGTGGTCCGTCGAACCGGTTGGTTTTGACGGCGTCTCCGGATGTGTCCGCTGATTCTGGCGCGAAGTGGGTTCGGTAGGAGAATAGAGTGAGCGGCGCCTTGCCGGCCTAGTCCACGCACATGCGGGGCCATTTTCCCGTTCGTTTTACGTACGAGTACGATGGGGGCGCTGTGTGGGCTTCCGTGAGGGTTCGATGAGACTGATTCCTGGATCGTTGTGGTCGACTTGTACGTCGATAATCCGCATCATGGCTTGGTATGACTAGCCGTATTCGGGTAGGACCGCTGTTTGATGGGTCGATTATCCCTCATGACGATGGTGTGCTCGGCGATGCCGGAGGTACCGTGGAGGCAGGAAATACGGGAGTTCTGCGGAAGAATCCCCAGGGATCTGTGTTGGCTGGTCCGGCGGCCAATGAGACCGGTTCTGGATCGGTCTGTGAGTAATTGGCCATGGCCCGAGGGCTGGTTGGTGACTGGGAGGATGGTGGTGTCGAATTGCTGGGGGTTCGATAGCCGGGATCGATATGTGGGCGACGATCGGCTGAAGCGTTGGCCGTGAGTGGCGGAACGCATCCGGGTCTGGCGGTTTTAGTCGGGTTCCATTTCCCCAGCGTCGATGGCCTGGCTCAACGACTCTGTGGGCGAGAACGACTTGGTTGGGGCCGACGAAAATCGGCGGGACGTGACGAACGGTGGGCGGGGCTGGTGCATGGTGACTATGGGGGCACGTGGCTTTTACGCGGGGGTACTCCAGTGGGTTGGCGAAGGGGCAGCGGCGAATTGGGGCGTCCGGTACGACAGGGCGGGGGTCGGTGTGTCGGGGGGGTCGGCGGGAGCGGTCCCGGTTCCGTGAAAGGTTCCTACGGATCGTCGACAACCCCTTCACTGCTGAATCTTGGGTTGGCGTGGCTCCAAATCCTCGTGGACGACGCTTGTAGTTGCAGCTGATGCTGCCGCCTGATTGGTCGTTGTACGGCGTGGAGTTCGTGTGCCTGATCCTGTCCGTGGGTTCAAGGTTCCTCCGTGTTGGTGTGGTGTTGTTGGGCAATTTGAACTTGTTCCTGGGCTCGCGTGTCGAGCGGGTTCCCAGGTTTGGTTTCGTGACTGGATTCTGGTGTTTTGAGATCCTTGTGGTTGATTTCCTTTGTTGGGTTGTAGTTTCCACGTAGCCCCGATTAAGGTTTTTGTGTCGAGCGCCTGTAAAAAAGTCGGCTTTGAAATTCTTGTTAAAGTTGTGTGAAAGATCCTCGTGGTGCGCCACTTTGTAAGGTCCTGGGTTCAGGCTGAGGAGGCTCAGTCGGTATACATTCAGTTTTCCCGTTTGCATTAGCTGAGTCGATCTGCCCTGTCCGTCCGTCTGTCCGTCCGTCCGTCCGGTTTTTCGCCCATTTGCGCTATAAGAGCTCGGAAACCAAATTTGGTTTCCGCGGTGTCGTATTTCTTCGTTGAAAAGGTATTGGGTGCCGCCCACTTCCGCCCCCCAAAGGGGCACATCGGGGACGAATATAACAATTCGCTGCGGTTGGCTTAGATTTTTGTTGCTTGAATCGGTTCGGATGTCTTGGAGCCACAATGGTCAGAACAGACGGTGGAGAAAGTTGTACGTAGTCGGCATGCCGTAGTTTTAGCAGCGTGGTGCCGCATTGATCGTCGTTTTGCAGCACATATGAAGTCCATGCCGGAATTTTCCAGCATGTTTTACCAGGAGGGGATTTGAACCTTTTTTTGATCCAGCTCAGTCATCTACAGTAGAACATCTACATCACTCTCTGACTGAGCCGTCAGCCAGGCGTATGCGGACGCATGCATCTTGCAGGTTGAGTTGTTGTTTAGTTGTCGGGCCAGGTTGTCATGACATAAATGACTTATGCCCCGGTGTCGATGGTGGAAGCTGGCTGTTTGTCCTCCTATTGATCACTATCGCTACACTATCCGGCCGATCGAACCACGTGTAGTGGGTGGCTTAGTCGCGGGTCTGGGGAGGCGTCGTTTTCGGCTGATCCCGTGTCAGTCGAAGACGCGTGTCGTTTCGACGATTCGGCGGCAGCAGTCGATATCCCGAGTGCCGCTTTCCACATTCCCAGCAGAATAGGATCGAGGGGTGGGGTGTTGTAGGCGGCATGTCCAGCTTGACCACACCGTCGACAGGCTGTGCGTGGGTTGTCATTGGGCGTGGTGATCATGCGATGGGCCACGTCCTGGTCCGTCGCACCGGTTGGTTTGACGCCTGCCTGCGCGATGTGTCCGCTGAGTCTCACTGGCGTCTCCGAACTGACGTTCGGTAGGAGTCACCTTCCCTTCGATCTGGGCGCCTTGCCGGCCTGGTATCTCTTGATGCGCTTCGGATGGGTGCGGGGGCTATCTCGTGCTCCCGCTCGTGAATGATTTCGTACTCTGAGGCTAGCCGTGTCAGCTGTGACAAGCTTTTCCAATTCCGTCTCTGTCGCACGTATAGCTGGATTCCTGGCAAAGCGTTGTTGTAGATTCTGTACAGCTGTTTAACCGGATCGTACCCGGCTTGGTGTATGACTAGCCGTATCTCGATGAGGAAATCTTTGAACGGTTCTCTCACCGGTTTCTTGCGGCCCCGGATCTGGTCGTCCAATTGTTCGGAAATACCGTGCTGGCAGGAAATACGACAGAAACTCCTGGCGGAAGAATCCCCAGGAGCCCATTGTAGTTGGCTGGTACGGTACCAACGGCTAGCCCGGTCGGTGAGTAAGTTCGGCCATGGCCCGAGGCAGCTGGTTGGTGTCCACTCCATACGAGCTTGCGCGTTCCTCGAGTAGCTCCGGAAACGATATTGGGTCATTCTCTCCGCTGAACTGGAGGCCCCATCACAGCGGAACGCATCCGCGATGTGGTTTTAGTCGGGCCCGTTTATGTGTGCGTCGATCGCTGGCACAACTCTCTGCGTGGGCGAGCGGCAAGTTTCCGTGGTTGGCGGCCTGGGGAAATCGGCGGCCGTGACGAACGGTGGTCGGGGCTCGTTCTCAGTGACTATGGGGATTTGTAAGCTGGCTTTGGGTCCCATCTCTGGGTGCCTGATGGTCCCGGGTGGTGGGCAGCGGGAATTGGGGCGTCCGGCTATTCTGGCGTATTGTCGCTCCAGTTTAATAAAACCCAACTACCCGGCGGAGTGGTCCGCCGACTAGTATGAAAAGTTCCTACGCATCTCGTCGACAGTCCCTTCACCGCTGAATCAAAAATTTTGGCGAAGGCCTCCAGCTTCTCGACGACGCTTGTAGATCCAGCCGATGCTGACGCCTGGATTGGTGGTTTTCTCTACGGTGCGGAGTTCGCCGCGTCGCCTTCGTAGGATTCCAAGGTGCTTGTGTTGTTTCTGTGGTGTTGTTGGGCACTTTTCACTGTGTGTTTTTTCGGTGGTCGCGCACGCATACTTTCACGGTGGCACTCTCGTGTGGATTTGTGAGTTTTGTTCTGTTCTCTGTTCGGGTTAGCTTACTCTTTGTTGGCCGTGGGTCTTTAATCCACGTAGCCCCGTATTAAGGTTTTTCTCGCACTGGACTTAAAGTTGCCAAAAAGTCGGCTTTGAAATTTCCTTAAAGTTGCCAGAAAGTCCCTGCTCGGGCGCCACTTGTAAGGTCCTATATCAGGCTGAGGTAGGCTCAGTGGTATACATTCAGTATATATTCTTAATCAGCATCAATAGCCGAGTCGATATAGACCCTGTCTGTCCGTCCGTCGAGTCCGTCCGTCCGTCTTGTAGTTCGCCCATCGCCGGACGCTATAAGAGCTCGAGAAACCAAATTTTGTTTCCGCACTGATGTGATTTGTGCGCTAGAAATGTGTTTCAAAGTTTCGTCCCGAGCCCACTTCCGCCCCACAAAGGGCGCACATCTGTGGCCTCCACAATTTTGGTTTTGAAAAAAAACGAAAAAATGCAAAATCATAGAGAAAGACCATATCTATCAGGGGCCCAAATCTGAATCGGTTCGGGGATAATTATTATAGCCACAATAGAGAAAAAAACAGACGAAACGAGAAAGAACGCGATGTAGTGCGCTGCTGCCGCGACTCTACTTTTTATACCCGTACTCAGCAGCACAGTATGTGATTTATGTGGAATTTTCAAATGTTTTATCAGTTTCTACATTTTTACATTTTGACCTACATCAGTCTACATCTACTTCATCTACATCACTTCTCACAACAACACACGTACACTGCACGAGGTAGCTTGTGGGAGCGTGAGTGTGCGTGTGAGAGAATCTGTACAATCATCCCATAAATGACTTATGCTGCGAAAGGGGGTGGGGAAGCTGGCAGCTGAAAATTCATTTGATCATTGTGGCTACAATAATGATCCGATCTGAACCAAATTCAAAATCTGGTAGATATGGTTATTCTCTACAATACTGCATTTTTTTCGTTTTTATACCCGTACTCGAAGAGTAATCGGGTATATTGTATGGGTGGTAGGCGGGGCGAAATGTGTAAAATATATATTATTTGTAGGAGGCCTGGTCCCAGACCCCATACAGAGCAAATTATTTGATCAGCATCAATAGCCGAGTCGATATAGCCATGCGTTCGTCCGTCCAAAGTCTGTCCGTCTGTCCGTCCGTCTTGTTTTTCACTCATTGCACGAAGGCTATTAATAATAGACCAATCAAATTTTTTTCCAGACTGATGTGATATCTCATCCCTAGAAAAGTGTTTCAAAATTTTCGCCCCGATCCACTTCCGCGCCCACAAAGGGCGCACATTGTGGCGTCCCACAATTTTAAAGATAGCAGAAAAACGAAAATGCAGAATCATAGAGACAGCCCATATCTATCAGGGGCCCAAATCTGAATCGGACCGGATCATTAATATAGCCATGCATCAATAGACAAAAAAACATACGCAAAAACTTCGCTCCATCCCTTTCTGCACTCACACAAAATCGAGTCGTCCGGATTTTTGTATTTTGTGTCGCCTGGATCTCAGAGACTATAAGAGCTAGAGCAACCAAACTTTTGGCCAAGACTCCTGTGATACCAAACCTTGAACAAGTGTATTTCAAAATTTCGCCCCTGCCCCTTCCGCCCCCACAAAAGACGAAAAATCCACAATTTTGAAGATAGAAAAACCAAAATGCAGTATCATAGGAAATGATCATATCTACCAGGGGCCCGAATTTGGTTCAGATCGGATCATTATTGTAGCCACAATGATCAAAATGAATTTTCGTTCATTCATTGCCGTTAGTGTTTCCCCGCCGTTATTGTTTCCCTCGGCAGATTGCTGCGTAAGTCATTTATTAGGGTTGATTGTCGCAGCAGCTTTTCGTTTACACACACACACACACACGCACGCTCAAACATGCTGCCTCGTGCAGTGTACGTGTGTTGTTGTGAGAACTGATGTAGATGTAGATGTCGATGACAGATGTAAAAAAATGTAAAATGTAAAAAATGATAAAACATTTTAAAAATTCCACATAAATCACATGTGTACTGACTGAGTATCGGGTATAAAAGTAGAGTCGCGTTCGAAGCGACGTCTGCAATGTTCTTTCTCGTTTTAAATTCAAAATTGTGGATTGTCGTCTTTGCGGGCGAAAGTGGGCGGAGGCGAAATTTTGAAATACACACTTGTCCAAGTTTGGTATCACAGGAGTGCTCAAAAAGTTTGGTAAACTAGCTCTTATAGAGCTCTGAGATCCAGGCGTCAAAATACAAAAATGCAAAAATATTTTTTGTGTGTCTGCGATGGAGGGAGCGGGCATTTTTCGTATATTTTTTATTCCGCTATATTAATGATCCGATCCGATTCAGATTTGGGCCCTGATAGATACTCCTTAGTCTCTATGATTCTGCATTTTTTTTGATATTTTTAAAATTGTCGCCGCCACAGATGTGCGCTTGATTGTGGGGCGGAAGTGGGCGGGGCGAAATTTTGAAAACACTTTCAGGGAGGGGATATCACATCAGTCTGAAAAAAAATTTTATTCGTCTAGCTCTAATAGCCTTCGAGCAATGAGTGAAAAACAAGACGGACAACATTGACAGACGGACGGACAGACATGGCTATATCGACCGGCTATTGATGCTGATCAAGAATATATATACTTTATGGGGTTGGAAACGCCTCCTTCTGTGTGTTACACTTATCCACTTTTTATGCAAATACAATATACCCTTTTACTCTGCGAGTACGGGTATAAAAACGTTAAGGAAAAAATGCTTTTAATAACTAACTAAAAAACTGCAATTTTTTAATGAAATTTCAGTATAATGTTTTTTAAGGGGAGCCCCATTATAAATTTCTTATAAAAAATTATGACCAGATCGGGCTTAAGTTAAAAATTAATAAAATACTTAGTGCAACTATTGTAAGACTTTTTGTGTGACAAAAAAGGTTAATTTTCTTCCAAATTATAAATAGAATTTATTGAAGTGTATGATATGAAATTAAAAAAAAAAAAACTGTGCGTTTTAATTTAAAATGTTTTAATTTAAGCATAAAAATAAAAATTGTTCTGGAAAAATGATCCTGGCTAGAAATAGCACTTAAAGTTAAAAATTTCCCACTGTGCCACATTTAATTGAGGGGCACTGTACATATGTTTATAGCCCTTGCCACGAACACTTGGCTTGAATTTGTCGGTATTCGAAATCGTATAAAATAATGTCAAGTTTTTAAGTTTATAAGAATTTGCGTACTTATTAATTTTGTAGAATTTGTTCATGCTGACGGGAAACCACGACAGCTCACCAAATTTTGAGGCTCTACCGAAATTGCTGTTCACATATACCGTCGTTCAGATGTGCTCGGGAGTCAAAGCACTTTTAATATATTTTACAAACATTGTGTGTGATAGCAGCAGCAATCTTAGAAGTTCGTTTCTTTCGTAGTACCAGATAAGAGAATTTTTCATTTGCGCTTCGCTTCTTTTTTTATTTATCACAACCATCCCGTGTTTTGTTTTTAACAAAATTAATTTTTGCTATCTAACTTGAGTTTCTATCTCAATCTGGTGCATGCCTATATAATTGTGTAAAAACACAACACACAACAAAAACACAACCGCAACACACCTAGCCGCTCTATTGTTTTAGCTATCTATCACTCTCTCTCTCTTTTGGTTTGATGAGCCAGATTAGGGGAGCCGAATACATCACCGGAGATAGGCATGTTAGGTTAGGACATAGGGCTGCTCCACCTAAGTCGAGGTCACTCGGAGGAAAACTCCATTGTGATGCCCACACTCGTTATGTGATATCGTCCGAGCCTAAGAAGGTTTCGCAAACCATCCGGAGGCCTCTGTCGAGAGCATCAGCCTCTCTAGAGGCATGTTTGCCAGGCTATCCAGGTCCTCGTGAACTCGGCCACCGTAGCAAAATGCCTCAAATCTCTTCACGAGATGGCTCAGCAGTTTGCTATTAGTCTGATATGGGTCCCGGGTCACCAGGACATTGAAGGTAACTGCATAGCAGATGAACTGGCCAGAGCTGGCACTACCTTTTCCTTTCTCCACGACAAAGAGATACATACATGCCTATGGCCACCTGCAAGTACATCATCATAAAAAGAGCAATTCATGCGACTAGACGACAGTCGGTGGGAAAAACACTCCACGATGCCGCATCACGCGACACTATAATGGCCCACTATAATGCTATTGCTTCAGTTTTTAACTTCGACGTACGGAACTCCGTAAATCCTCATGTCATATGCAATATTGACGTGAGCTGTGCTTCCAGATCCTCTACCTTTTTTGGTAGGTGTTGACTTCCCCGGCTTTGTTTCGAGAAACTGGACTCTCTGTGTGAGATTCTGCATCTCGCCAGCCATGCTGTTGCTTTTCCTGTTAACAAGCTTAACAGCCGCCCCTCCCCACTTATCGAAATGCGACTGGCTCAATCGTTGGTTCATAAGCTGAAAAAGCTGATAGTTAGATAATTATGATAATCAGTTTTGACAGCCTTAAGCTTGAAACTTGGGAGCTAAAAAAAATACCAATCTAAATACTAATCACACACTGAGTTTTTTAGCATACATGCTAAATAAAAAAATGTAGCCCCTTCAGTTTAAAACCATTTTTACAGAATTATGAACCACATACAGTGATATATTCAAAACAAAAACCGAATCGATATCAACTAAAAATTTTTATAAAAAAAAAATAGGGATGAAAGATGATATGATTTATTAAAAACTAAAGAATTTCCCACATTCAAAAGAAGAATGTGATTTATGTGAAATTTTCCATGTTGTATCAGTTTTTTTATTTTACATTTGTTTGCTGCATCTGTCATCTATATCTACATCAGTTCTCACAACAACACACGTGCACTGCACGAGGCAGAGCGTGTGGGCAGTGTGTGAGTGTGAGAGATAAAAAAATAAATAAAACCCCCGCAAGGGAACTCGCTGCTAAAAATTCATTTAATCATTGTGGACCAGATTCGGGAATCTGGTAGATATGACCATTCTCTACGATACTGCATTTTTTGTTTTTTCCTTTCTTCAAAATTGTGGATTTTCATCTTTTCGAGGGGGGCGGAAGGGTGCGTGGCAAAATTTTGAAATAAACTTGCACTGAAGCGCTATCACAGGAGTCTGAAAAAATATCGAGCAGCTCTATTTGCAATGAAAACAAATCGACCTGTTTTTGTATAAGTGCGAACGAGAGGGAACGATATTTATACTGTACTGAAGAGTAAAAGGGTATATTGGCTTGTAATATATAGGCATACTTCGATTTCATAGCAAAGTATATATATAGCGATCAAAGTATCGAATATTGAGTCGATATTACGTTCGTCCGTTCGTCTGTCCGTTCTTGTTTGTCGCCCATCTCGGATGGCAAAACAAAAGACTCAAATTTGTGTGAGTGCGAAGGGATGGAGCGAAGTTTTTGCGTA
>CM019044.1:19698379-19781442 GCA_009664405.1 Drosophila bifasciata
CCTGCATACAACTTTTAATGATATCGATTAACGATAAATAACAAATTTACTTAGGAAGAAAAATGGAATTAGGACGTGAATATGTTCGTTCTATTATTTTCACAACTGTCGGCGTGGATTAAGTGTAGTAGAAGAATGCATCGATTAACTAAATTTGTTATTCGGCAAGCAAAGCACCTTCGTTTAGCTCTGTAGAAAAAAACTCAGACAATGGGTTTTTCCGGTCGCTATTCGCTCAGCGGCGAATTCCGTGAAGGACGTTCAAAATCAGTTGTTGTGCTAACAAATATCGATGCTGTGCAGAACTGATTAACAAAGATGGTCATATCAAACCGTGAGATAGTGGCATCCTTGGAAATAAGTATGACGTCCATCAATAAGATTTGCCATGATTACCTGCGTGTAAAAAAGGTGCGTTCCCATTGAATCCCTTATTTAACAATCCAGCACAAAAGGGCGTGTCGATTGGTGCAAAGAAAATTCCAAAAGTACGATCGTTACGTGCTTCAAAAAAAATATACACTTTTTGAATATCTACACAGGTGACGAATCCCTGAATATATTTATACGAGCCGGAAACAAAAGAACAATCGACTGTTTGGGTCTTCCAAAAGTTTTTAGCACGCAAAAGCATCGAAAAGAAATAATCGCCTGTTTTTCGGCATTAATGGTCACTTGTCCTTCAGTGGCATTGGCGAAACGCAAAACAGTTAATTCTGATTGGTATATAACCATTTGTTTGCTACAAGTTTTCGGTGAAATTCGAAAAATTAACAAAAAGAGTGAATCATTCTTCACCACGACAATGCAAGCTCTCACTCATCCGACTAAAACGTCGAATTGATGTGTCATCTGCCTTACAGTCCTGACAGCCCCAATGATTTCTTGTTTCCTAAAATCAATAATAAACTATGCTGTTAATTGTTTTCGACGCCAGAAGCATTCAAAATGCATGTTTTAGAGGTGTCTTATTCGGACTGGAAAATGCTTTGAAAATTGGTTCAATCGAATGCAAGTTTATTAATTATTTAGCAGAATATTATGAACGAAAAGAACGTACGGAGTCGCTGTGAACGCGACTCTACTATGATACCCGTACGCAGTCAGTACACACATGTGATTTATGTGGAATCTTTAAATGTTGTATCAGTTTTTTATACCCGTACTCGAAGAGTAAAAGGGTATATTGTATTTTGTGGTAACTGTCTGTCCGTCTTGTTTGTCGCCCATTGCTCGGAGGCTATAAGAGCTAGAGGGACCAAATCTTTTTCAAACTGATGTGATATCTCACTCCTAGAAAAATGTTTCCAAATTTCGCCCCGCCCACTTCCGCCCCCACAAAGGGCCATATCTATCAGGGGCCCAAATCTGAATCGGATCGGATCATTAATATAGCCACAATAGAGGGAAAATATACGAAAAAACTTCGCTCCCTCTCTTTCGCACTCACACAAAACGAGTTGATTTGGATTTTTTTGTATTTTGTGTCGCCTGGATCTCAGAGACTCGCGCTGGTCAGGAGCCGTACGTCGATGGAGCAAAAGCGGATTACTGGCTTTCTTCGGGAATGCGAGTATTCTCGGACCGCCAATAGACTCCCTTACCACTGAACATGGAGAATGTGTTAGAGTGCAAGGAAGATTTGGCTCAATCATCCTATGCTCCGTATACTGCCAATTCGACACCGACTTGGCGCCGTACCCCAGTACATAGATGCGGTGCTGCTGCTGGCCAGCCGCACTCCCGTCATCTTTTGGTCTCGACGCGAATGCAGTGGTTTAGCCCAGCGTGGTTTAGCAAACTCTCCGAGCATGCTCGGGACAAACTAACTATGCACGGGGTGAGCTGATGTTTTGAGTGGAGTGGATTACCAAGAACCGATCCGGCATGCTCAACGAAGCCAGTCGGATGTTTACATTCGATAACCGTAGAGGCCACAGCGACATCGATGTTAGGTTAGGTTAGGTAATATTGGCTGTCGGGCTGTCATGAGCCTGACACACATAGGCCGGCTTCGGCCCGTTGTGGTACCATTGCTATCTTTCTGGGACAAATATTGGACATCAGTGATATGTCTGTGAAAAAGGGCAAGCCCAAATGTTGTAGCCTTCTTTTACTGAGAGCCGGGAAGGGAGCAGAACAGGTGCTCCACTGTTTCTTCCTCTTCCTCATCTCTACAGTTGCGGCAGTAATCATTATATGGGGCTCCCATCCTTCTGGCATGGGTTCCTATTAGCCAGTGTCCCGTGAGGGATCGAATGACAGTGCTGCACCTTTTTCTGCTTAACACAGAGCTCGGTGGTGCGCTTCTTGTTAAAGTGGGCCACGTTTGTCGCGTGATGCGATGGTGTGTTTTGCCACCGACTGTTGTCTAGTCGACTGTTGTTTTGCCACCGACTGTTGTCTAGTCGCATGAATTGCTCTTTTATGATGAGCTTGCAGGTGGCCATAGGCATACATGTCCCTCTTTGTCGTGGAGAATGGAGGTAGTAGTGCCAGCTCTGGCCAGTTCATCTGCTATGCAATTACCTTCAATGTCCTGGTGACCAGGGACCCATATCAGGCTAATAGCAAACTGCTGAGCCATCTCGTATTGAAGAGATTTTGCGGCATTTTGCTACGGTGGCCGAGTTCGATGTAATCGCAGATTGGCTATCGCTGTAGATGTTTATATGGGTTGCCGAAAAGAAAACTGATTGGATGCAAATCAGAGCTTCCCAGATCACACTGACTTCCGCTTGGAAGACACTGCAGTGATCCGAAGCCTGAAGGTGAGTGCCTTTATGTTTAGTTGCTCGGAGTAGATACCTCCTCCTACTTTGTTGTCCATTTTGGAGCCATCCGTAAAGATTTGAATGGCTCCACCAGGACCCGGAGTTCCCTCAAGCCAGCTATCAAGGTGAGGGATATTTATTTCAAAGAGAGTTTCAGTATACTCCCTCGGAATGCAGTAGTTCGTTTTTGTTGGGACGTTGTGTTTGTCATTTCGAATGGATGAGTGTCCCAGATTTTGCGGTACCCATTGGTCAGAGTCTCTAAGACGAATTGCTGCCATGAGTGCCTGAGCCTTACCTGCGAGGTCAGGACTCTGGAGGCACAGGACAGCGTTTAGAGCATCATTCGGTGTGGTGCGAAGTGCTCCATTGATGCAGAGTGCGGCAGTTCTTTGTACCTTGCCGAGCGTTTTGGTGATGGACTTTTTGATAGGGCCGGCCACCACACCGTGACTCCGTAGAGTAGTATTGGTCTAACTATTGATAGATATATCCATTGAACTATACTTGGGTTAATGCCCCCCTTTAGATGGCTTTTGCAGGTTCCAATGGTTAGGTTCCAGTTGAGCTTGATGTCAAGTACCAACCCAGGTAACTGGCACTATCGCTGAAGGATAGCCTGCATTCGTTAAGCATTGGGGTTAAGGGGCGGAATCTTGTATTTACGAGAAAATTCAAGTTCCGTTTTCGAGGGATTTACTCCCAGTCCCGCGCGATTTATCCAGTCTGACAATTTCGCGAGCTTTGCAGACACATTAGGTCGCTGCAGAGTGTTTGGGGAACTGGAATATTATAGCACAAAATCCGCATATGCCACCACTTTACAGCCCCCATCCAGGTCACACAGAATCTTGTTGACTGCTATGTTCCATAGAAGGGGAGACAGAACACCACCTTGCGGGGGTGCCTCTGTTGACATACCACCTTGGGAGTGGACGACCCCCATCGACGATGTCACCGGGCATATTAGCAATTGATCGATAAGCGTCATAGTGATCGGCCACTCCCAGGCTCGTCAAACCTTCCTTTTGATGGTTCTTGGTATGACATTATTGAAGGCTCCTCGATACCGAGAAAGGCAATTAGGGAATATTCTTTTTTTGAATAAAAGGGATTTTTCCACCGAAGTGATTACCTCGTGAAGTGCCGTTTCTGTGGATTTACTTCCTTAGGCATGTTGTGCGTCTGACAGCCTCTTTGATTTGACGTGGTACTAGATGTAGCCCGACTGGTCTCTCAAAGGGGAGAAAGGAGGGAACTGATTGGTCTGAAGTCCTTTGCGGTGGAAAACAAGGCTTTTCCGCTTTGGGAATAAAGACAATCGTGGACGACCCCATCGACGACGTCACCGTCCTGCATATTAGCAATTGATCGATAAGCGTCGCCAAGTGATCGGCCACTCCCAGGCTCGTCAAACCTTCCGTGATGGCTCTTGGTATGACATTATTGAAGGCTCCCTCGATACCGAGAAAGGCAATTAGGGAATATTCCTTTGAATAAAAGGGATTTTTCCACGTGAAGTGATTATTCGTGAAGTGCCGTTTCTGTGGATTTACCTTTCCTGTAGGCATGTTGTGCGTCTGACAGCCTCTTAGGATTTATCGTGGTCCTTAGATGTAGCCCGACTAGTCTCTCAAATGTCTTGAGGAGAAAGGGGCCGACAGACTGATTGGTCTGAAGTCCTGATTTTGCGGTGGAGAGCGAGGCTTTTCCCGCTTTGGGAATAAAGACAATCTTTGCCTTAAGCCATGCGTCAGGAATTTTCCCTACTATGAGTATCTTGGAAAATATACTTTGAAGCCAGTTGGTTGCCATGTTTCCTGCCTTTTGTATTGGGCTGGGATAATCATGTCGGGGCCTGGTGATTTAAACGGGTTGAAGCTGTTTACTGCCCAGCTGATGTTCCGTTTCGAGAGGGATGTGTGCCATCGAGGTGACCGAGCGCTTCTATAGGTGAGTAGGTCGGCTTAATGGTTTTACACCCTGGAAAGTGAGTGTCTAGTAAGATGTGTAAGGACTCCTCACTAGAGCTAGTCCACGTACCATCGTTACGCTTGAGGTATCCCACCGAGGTGATAGTTTTTGGGAGGATCTTACGCAGCCTTGCTGCTTCTGATGTTTCCTCTATTTCTGTGCCAAACTTTTGCCACGAGGCTCTTTTTTGCCTTTCTTGTTTTTTTTTTTTGTAGAGGGGCTAGACTGTGCTTGTAGTCTTCCAAGTGTTCCTCCTCGTTGGCGCTTTTGGCTCTGTTGAAGAGAGCCCTGCTACTCTTACGTAGGATATCTATTTGTTTTGGACCACCATGGGGTTTCTTTTTTTTCCCTCTCGGTTTTGTTGCGGGGCATGCTGCCTTGAATGACTTGTTGCATGCTTCCGTGAATGTGTCCACTAGTAGATTTAAGTCATCTTGAGTGTCCGGGCACCGTGGTGGCTTGATAGGGAGCAGTTCCTCCATTTTTTTACTATATCTATCCCAGTTGGCTTTCCTGGGATTGATGTAGTGTAGTGGTTTTGGGCACTCAAGTCTCATAATTGTCTCGATGTACCTGTGGTCAGAGAAGGAATGGTTCTCTAGGACTTTCCAGCTCTCGATTAAGTCTGACATTGCGTGAGACACTAGAGGGAGGTCAATGACCTCCTGTCGGTTCTTTTATAATGAATGTGGGGTCGTTACCCCGATTACAAATTACCATATTAGAGTCAAGGATAAAGCTTAAAGGTGACTCACCCCTCGCATTTTGTGTCCGAGCTCTCCCATTGTGTTTGGTGAGCGTTGGCATCGCAGCCTATTAAAGGCCTATGTCCGAACTTTCGCTATCGCTGGTTAGCGCGCGTATATGTTCTCCTGGAGGATCGCTTTCCTCGTGCGCCATGTAGGACGACACCAACCTCAGGTGTGTTCCTTGCAGCTCTCGGCTATTTTCCGTGTTTGTCGCCGTTGCTATAGTTATGGAGCAGAAAGATGTTAAAGGTTCTTTAGCAAGAATACAGGTGCGAATTTTACCTTCGTTTTGAGCAGCGATTGAAGCTTGTACTCCTTCGTCGCTAATCCACAGACCTTGTCACCAACTACCCCAAAGCTCCTGGATTAGGACTACATTAGCTCCGCTCTCATCCAAGCGGGTATTAGGGGCGCTGCTGCTGCTTTACAGTGGTGGAGATTGATTTGCAGTACCCGAAGATCATCAGATTTCTCCACCACTGTAATATCGGCGTCGGTGTCGTCGACGATATCGTCGTCCTCCCGACACATGGCCTCGAAGTCCTGCATGAGCATGGTATCTCCGGGAGGGTAGCCATCCAGCTCCGGCTCCAGCACGCAGTCGGGTGCTATGATCTCCGAGCGGCGTCCTGCTCGACTGCGTTGTCGACAGGACGCGCCTCGGCCACTGCATCCGACTTACACACCTTTATGGTGACTGAGCTGAAGCCAAAGTAAAAGCTCTCCCCTATTTGCCTCTATCGGGGCCAGCGACTCCCTGTTAAGGATGACCACCGCCTGGTTTGTGGGGCCTGTCGCCCTCTCCACCTTCACCACCTTCCAGTCCGAGGACGGAAGGGGTGGGTTACATCGCTGCAACATCTTGAGGATGCGGTCTGGCTCCTTGAAGGAGGAAGGCTCCCACACTCTTGCCCTGGGTCTACTGGGCACCTCGCTCCAGTCAACAGCGACCAGCTTCGCCCTGGGTAGACCTCACCGACTTGAGCTACCGCTGCTTTGTAGAGCTGGACGGATCGCGCGTCTTCACAGGCTATGATTTGTATAGTGCCCTGGTACCACCCCATGTCTTTGCAGACTGGTGAGGGGCCTGGCCCGAATCCAGCAGCTCGAAGCAGCGGTCGGCCAGTGCCGCTTTCACCCACTTCCACTGGTTCCTAGGGATTTTCTCATCCGCGCTGCCGTTGTCAAGGACGCCGATAAGCGTCCTCTCCTTTGCAATCTGCGCGAATGAGACATTCGGCAGCACCCTGGAGCGTTTCGGGACGGGCCCTGGAGTCTCCTGGGGCGCTGCCTCTTTGGTTGGGGGCCTCTTTCTTCGGCGCCTCCTTGCCGCCGATTGGGGAGCACCCTAGAAGCCCACTCAACCTTCTTGAGCCACTGGTCCGATGTGCTGGACGTCATCGTGGCGCTCTGCCTACGGAGGATATTGCCAGCACTCCGTCTTTCGGCATATGTGTATTTTTGGGCTTGAGCACTGGTCGATGGCGACTCGACCCCTGCCACCTTACCAGCAGGCAGAGCAGCCGCAGGGAATGCATTGCCGTTCTGCCAAGGTGTTGGTTTTGAGGGGCAATTCGCCACCCACCCCAGAACTGGGATGGGGAACCCTTAGGGCATGGGGAGTGCCATGCTCAGTTTTGTTTTTGCATTGTTTTAATTCTTCCATTCTGATCCCACGAGATGCAAAGAAGGGCAAGGTCCGTCCGGGCAGAGATTCGCGTTGCCCGGATAAGGCATACTTAGAACAGGGGACAGCCAAGTCCCTGAGCACACCGTTCACGACTGGGCTAGTTTTTATACCGGGCCCCCAGCCAGGCTGACTCTCGGCACGGTTCGTATGACACACTTAGTCCGGCCCGGTGTGAGGTTAGTGTGGGTGGTTGGGATGTGGGTAGGTAGTGTGTAGGAAAGGGAAGTGTGTGAGCTACTTAAAGGAGGCGGCACCACAAGCGCATCGTCAGTGTTGCTGCGTCGCGAACACCCGCTGGCTGTCCGGGACTGATTATTTTCGGTTCTCTCCCTCAGACTCAACTGAGTTGAATTTCTTTGGGATGCCCGCGATGCCCGCTTATTCGCAGCTAACCTACCCAGTAGGCCGTTCGCTATCCGCAACCTGCGACCCGTCCGGTGGCCTCAGCTAGGCCCCATCTGAGCCACCTCAAAGCTCAATGAGTACCGATGAGTACATCGATGTAACAATTGCCAATGAAGCAGCGCATGTGTGGGTCACATACGATTGGAGAGTGAGGGCATGGGATACCAGCGACCACAACATGATCCATGTTGAGGTGACGCCTAATCCGACCGACACAGTTGAGAGCATTGCTCCTGTGCCGTCCTGGAAGCTTTCCAATGCGCGCTGACGATTGTTTGAGGAAGAGATGGTAAGGGAGACATCCGAACTACCGGAGGACATCGCCGAATCGCCGTTGACAACCAGGTGTACTCTGTGTACTCTGTAGTACACAGTGTGTGCGACACAGTGCTGGGACGCAGAACGCCGAAAGCCGCGAGGTAGTTTGGTGGACTGCTAAACTACACTCCAAACGCTGGGAGGTCAGGAGACTGAGGCGGCGGCTACAGGACGCTCGTCGGCACGAGACCGACGCAGCAGAGTAACTTGTGGATGCGTTGAGGATCTCCTCGGCGCAATACAAGAAGCTCAGACGAAGGAGGACAACTGGCGACGCTTCGTGGGAGATAACAGTGATGAACCATGGGGCACGTCTACAGGATTGGCCGAGGCCGTAAAACAGAGTATGGAGATTGGATGCCTTCAGACGGATGGTGAGCCGGTCGCAACATGGCGCAACTGTGCGAGTGTGCTCCTCCGCAACTTTTTCCCTCTTGCGGAGTCGAATGCGCATATTGCCATCCCGTCCGAAGCTCCATCGACCCTCGTATCCAGCGAGGTTGATGCCTGCTTCGCCAGGTTGAAAAGCAGACGCTCTCCCGGCATGGACGGCATCACAGGTGCCATTTGCAAGGCATTGTGGCGTGCCATCCCTCTGCACATGACAGCGCTGTATTCCCGCTGCCTGGAGACAGGGTACTTCCCCAAAGAATGGAAGCACCCTAGGGTGGTTCCACTCTTAAAGGGACCCGGTAAGGACAGGACGGATCCTGCTTTATACCGGGGTATCTGTCTGTTGCCAGTGCTGGGCAAAGTGCTGGAGGGAATCATGGTGAATCGTCTGAAAGACACCATACCAGATGGCTGCAAATGGCAATTTGGATTCCGCAAAGGACGTTGCGTGGAGGACGCTTGGAAGCACGTTGTGAGCCCTGTCTCAGCCAGCCGGTCGAAATACTTTCTCGGAGTCTTAGTGGACTTCAAGGGAGTCTTCGACAACGTCGAGTGGGATGCTGCACTACGTCTCCTCCTAGAGCTGGGTTGCCGTGAAGCAAGCTTGTGGCGAAGCTTCTTCTCCGGCCGGAGCGCGAGCATCGTCAGCAGGCATGGAGCAGCCACTGTTCCGGTGACAAGAGGTTGCCCACAGGGGTCCATAATAGGTCCATTCATATGAAACATCTTGATGGACGTGCTGCTCCAGCGCTTAGAGCCCCTTGGTGCGCTCAGCGCGAATGCAGACGATCTGCTCCTCCTCATCGAGGGAAACGCCCGTACAGAGCTCGATCGAAAAGGAGAGGATCTAATGTCCATAGTAGACGGCGATCAAGCTGCTCAAAGGCATACTCAGACGACCGCCATTGGTACGGTTTGGAGGAGCAAGCATATATCGGTACATTGGCAGCACGGTCGGTGAGCGGTTGAGTTTTCTCCCGCACATCATGGGCCTGCGTGATAAGCTGACTGGAGTCGTAGGGTCATTGTCGCGCGTACTGCGGGTCGACTGGGGTCTCAGTCCCCGCGCAAAGCGGACAATATATACCAGACTCATGGTGCCCTGTGCACTATTTGGTGCCTTGGTTTGGTCTGTCGTGACGACGATGCAGGTGGTTGCCAGGAGGCACTTAACTACGTGCCAAAGGAGAATCCTGATTGGATGCCTGCCGTTATGTCGAACAGTGTCCACCGTGGCACTGCAAGTACTTGGCGGAGCCCCCCGTTTTATCTAGTCGCCAGACGCCTGGCAATCAGATTCAAACTCAAGCGTGACTACCCGCTGGAGGGAGAGCGATTGGCTATACGGCTAAGATTTGGCAAATCTAAGCTGGAAGCAGAAGATGGCGCGACTAGACGAATGCCTGTTTTGCGAGTGGCAACGCAGATGGGATGATGGTGACTACCCTGGTCGGGTTACGCACCGTTTCTTCCCGAACGCAAGCTCCGTTTACAGCGAGCCAAGTCTTGGCTTCACGCTGCGCGCTGGATTCCTGCTGACTGGCCATTGATCGCTAAACGCATATCTGATGGAGAGAAGCCTGAGCGACACGCCTGCATGTCTATGCGGCGCAGACCGCGAGGATTGCCAGCACGTGCTATGTGATTGCCCGCTCTATGCAGATTTGCGAGACCTCGATGGACTTGGAGTGCTGCTGGACCCAACGGCGACAGACGGCCTGAGAGCCCCGGACTTGGAGAGTCCCCACAAGGGTACCCTATCCGAGCCAGTCGGGGCTAAACGGGGAGGGCCAACTCAACCCTTAATATCAGTACCGCGGGTTTTTCAGCGGTCCAAGGCTGTTCATTGAGGTAGGCCCCCTAGTGGGAGCACTAGGTGGCTGTGGTAGCCCAAATGTTACGCGGGAAGAGTATGTGGTAACACATTAAACACATTAACCCCTTTTAAAAACAACATTAAAAAGGGTTGCAATCCCTTTCTGTGAAACTGCCACGTTAAATAAAGCTGAGTGACTAGATTTATCTGTCTACGCAGATTGCTATGTTCCTCGGAGGTATCTCCCAAGGTGTCTACTAACGTTGTCGCTTGCCATACTGCGTATATCTCCGCCTGGAATACACAGCACCAGTCTGGTAATCTTAGGGATATGTTGGTTGCTAGATCTTCAGAGGAGATTCCAGCTCCTTTCCCTTCGGTTGTTGTTTGACCCGTCGGTGAAGATGGAGAGCACGTTCTGCCTGGGAAGCGTTACGCCTCCATTTCCTCCTCTGTCCGGAATGTGTCCTTTAAAGTTTCTTTTCCATGAAAACTCCGAGACACAGTAGTCGCTCCATTCGCCCGATCCACTTCCTTCCTTACGGAGTATTGTGGCGTGGTCAAAAGGCGATGGCTTGAAGAACCGCGCAGCTGAAAGCCTCAAGGCACTTGTCTCAGCATTGCAGTTAAGGTGTAGATCTATGGGTTCCAGGTTCCAGAATGGTGTCCAGAGCAGCCTGTGGGGTGGATTTGAGAGATCCGGTGACCCCAAGGCATGTTGTCCGTTGGACTCTGCGGAAGTTCTCAAGGTGGGATTTGGTGTTGGCCGCTTCCCACCACACCAACCTTCCGTACGTGAGAATGGGTCTTATTACCGCTGTATACATCCAATGAATGATGTGCGGTTGTAAGCTCCATGTTCGTCAAAAGGTCTGTAGCATACAACGTATCAATATTTTTAGCATATGTAAACCTAGACTGGAGGAGATGTACGCGCTGGCTTCGGCTTTTTTCTCTGGTCGGCGGGGTCTGGGTATAAGGACAAGATACCACCAGTTTAGGGCTCATGAGAATTAAGAATCTATAAAATGCGCGTACGAGTTGTGAAAAGGGAACAGGAGAGGGAAGACGGGTGATCAAAGGTGAAAGGTCAGCATAGGTGTGAAGGGGAGAAGAGGAAGAAGGTCCATCTATAGTCGGGTCATTGTTGGCTGCTTGCCGCAAAATTGCGAGCACGCCCACCTTACCATGATCCTTAAGGGCCATCTATATTTAAGGATCCCTCCAACAAGGACAACGGTGAATCACATATCTATTAAAAGATGCTACATGGTTCCTTCCGAAATACTCTAGCCTTGCTTCATATTACAACAATATTTATTTATTTAATTCATTTTCATTACTTTGGCGGACACTAAATACTAACTCCCGAAACTGTAAATCTCATGATATATATGATTAGGTAATAATATAATAATAATAGAAATAATATATATGGGTAAATGGTATGTAGGTATATGATATGTATATAGTGTAAAATACCTATCTCAGACTAAGCCTGTCCAAGATTTTCCCTACAAGGAATTTGTAGAAGTTCGCTGAAACCTTAGAGCAGGGGCTTGGCCGTGAGACCGAAAGTGGAGCGAGCGTAGAGTATGGTTACCGTGTAGGTAGTTTGGTAATCGCACTTGGCGATGAAAGGAGAACGCTGACACCTGAGTTTTGGTGTGTTTCTGGGTCACCTGAGTTGTGTTCGCGCTCGGCAAAGAAATGATGACACTTCGTTGAGTTTGTTTTGATGTTATTAAATGGTTTTATTTGTGTTCTGTATTGCTTCTCGTGGTTCTGGTGTCGTGTAGTGGTCTCTTGTATTGTTTTCTTGCTGAGGCGTGGCGTTGGTTGGGCGATGGACTGCCCTGATTGAACGAGAGCTCGGGCTATTTAAGGCCGATCTCGATGAACTGAGTCTGCAAGTTTGTGGTTACGGAAGTCGGTGTCGAGTTCTCCACTAGTGCCACCGACACGGTCATTGCCTCGGTTGCACCGAGAAATGAGCTGAGTGTAGTTTTGCACTTTGGTCATTGACTCGGTTGCACCGGGAAATGACCTGAGTGTAGTTTTGAAATTCGGGGGAAACTGGAGTTGGGTAACTCTGTGGAAATTATGGCGCGTGTGTCGATTCTGCAGAAACCGATCGGCGCGTGGGACTTGGAAATTATACAGTGTCAGGTGTATGGTGTTTGTGTTGTTGGTGTATAGATTATACATATATGACAAAGTAACTTAGTGCTATGAATATGAATGTAACGGCCCCTGGTCCCAGGGTTCGTTACACCCTTTTCTTTCCGGTGGGTGTACAGATGCCGCTGTTGTTATTTGCTGGGTCGGCAAAGTTTCTGGCCAACGTGTTTTGGCGTTGGGTCGTTGTGATCGCTGGGGTCGTTTGCTTCCTCAGCAGGGTCGCTGTCCAACGTGTCGTGGTACTCTTTCAGGTCGTTGATATTTGCGACTTTCAGTTTCCGACTTCGGGGGTGTTGCAACTTGTCGATATTTGTTGACGCGAAACCCTTGACTTTGAATGGCCCATCATATTTTGGGGCCAATTTCGCAGCGAAACCGTCGGCTGCGTTGGAAAGGTGGTGTTGTCTGATCAGTACTAGTTGGCCCACAGTGGGGCGCCATTGTCGTCGGCGGAGATTGTAGTGACGGGATTGTTCTTGACTCGCCCGCTGAATGTTGTTCCGCACTATCGCGAATACTTCTTTTGAGTCGGGTTGCCTTAGTGTGGGCTGTGTCCGGAGGGCTTCCTGTCCCTGGTGTAACTTCGTCGTATAATGCTCCAGGTAAGCGAGGTTCTCTCCCGTGTAGCAAGAAGGCGGGCTGAATCCAGTTGTTTCGAGACACTGGAGTTAATTGCCAGTGATATTTCGGGTACGAGTTCGTCCCATGTGTTTTCATGGTCCTCCACGAATTGTGCAATTATGGTCTTCACTGTCCGATTTGACCTTTCCGTAGGGTTTTCTTGGGGGCAATACGGTTCGGTGTGTTGCAGATCCACGCCGGCTGTTTGCATAAACATGCGGAATGAGCGGCTGGTGAGCTGTGTTCCATTGTCACAGACGAATCGTTTTGGTACGCCGAAGTGACTTAGAATGCGTTCCCGAAAAGCAAGCTCTAGGCTAGCTGTGGTAGCTTTCTTAAAGTGGCACTAGTTCGGTCCATTTTGAGAAGGTGTCGAAGAATACCAGTAGCATGGTGTTCCCTCGTTTTGATCGGGGAAGTGGCCTTACGAAGTCGGCGCATAATGTGGCGAAAGGTTCTTCTGCCCTGCGGGGGAGCATCCTACCCACGGGTTTGCGTTGCAGTGCCTTGAACTTTTGGCAGCTTAAACAGCTGCGCACGTATTTCCGCACATCGCGGTATAGGCCGAGCCAATAGTATCGTTGTGTTTTCCGTGTGATGGTTTTCCGAATGCCGAGGTGGCCGGCCGTGGGCTGATCATGGCATTCCTTGAGGACTCTTTGGCGTCGGTCTTTTGGGACGCAAAGTTTCCATGACACGTAGTCGTGATCGTCGGCTCCGTGGCCCAGATGTCTGTAGAGTTCTCCATTCTCAAAAACGTAGTCGGGGTATTTATCGGGTTCTTCTTTGGTTTGCTGAATCCGTCGTGCGAGCCAGGGGCAAGTTGTTGCGTCCTCTTTGATTCTGGATAGCGTCTCCAAGGGGTTGTCGGGACAGGGCATCGGCAACCACGTTTTGTTTCCCTGCTCTGTAGTGGACGTCGTACTGATACTGTTGGAGTTCGAGCGCCCATCTCGCTATTCTTCCGTAGGGGCTTTCCAGAGTATTCAGCCATTTCAGCGCGAGATGGTCGGTTATAACGTCGAACCAGTATCCTTCAAGGTAGCAACGTAGTTTTCGGATTGCTCAAATGACGGCGAGGCATTCCTTGTCTGTAGCGGGTAGTTTCCTTCGGCCTGGTTCAAGCGTCGGCTGACATAGGCGATGACGCGTTCCTTTCCTTCGATCTCCTGCGTGAGTACGGCGCCTATGCCGAGGTTGATCGCATCGGTTTGTAATGAAAACTTGACGTTGAAATCGGGGCAAGCCAGTACGGGAGCGGTCGTGAATAGTTCCTTTAGTTGGTCAAAGGCCGCTTGTTGATCTGCGGTCCAGGTCTATGGTTGTCCTTTCTTGAGTAGCTGAGACATTGGTTGGACGACTGTAGCAAAATTTGGAACGAATCTTCGGTACCATGATGCCATTCCGATGCACTGACGCAGTTCCTTTAGGTTCGTGGGTGGCTTGAGTTATTGACGGCAGAAATCTTGTCGGGGTCCGTGTGGATACCTTCTTCGCTGATGACGTGACCAAGATATTTGATCCGGCTTTGGAAAAATGTGCAGTCGAGAGAGGACTATTGCCAGGTTGTGTAGGTGGTCCTTGAAGTCTCGTCCGACGATGACAATGTCGTTTAAATATGCGAATGCGTAGGGTTCCATGTCGTCACCGATCACAGTATCAAGGGCCCGTTGGAATGTTGCTGGTGCAGAGTGTAATCCAAAGGGCATCACTTTCCATTGATAGAGACCGGGGCCTGGGACCGTGAAGGCAGTGGCTTCTCGACTTCCGTTGGCCATGGGTATTTGCCAGTATCCGTTCTTCAGATCGTGGGTGGTTATGAAGCGTGCGTTCTGAAGGCGCTCCAAGATGTAGTTAATTCTGGGCAGTGGGTATGCGTCAGGGAATAGAGTGAGTGTTGAGTTGTCGGTAGTCCACGCACATGCGCCATTTGCCGTTCTTTTACGTACGAGTACGATGGGGCGCTGTGCGGGCTTCGTGAGGGTTCGATGAGACCTTCTTGAATCAATTGGTCGACTTGCTCGTCGATAATCCGCATCATGGCTGGGTTCTTTGGGTAGTACCTCTGTTTGATGGGTCGATTATCCCTCATGACGATGGTGTGCTCGGCGATGTTGGAGGTCCCGTGGAGATTATTGAACTTTGGAAGTTCTGTGTCCAGAAATTCTTGGATCTGTGGCGCTATGTCCGGCGGCCAGGGATCGGAGATCAGTTCTGGGTCGGGTTCGGTAAGATCGGGGGTGTCGGGGTCCTTTGGCTGGCTTGGGTCTTCTGGGAGGATGGTTGTGTCGAACGCGCTGGGGTGCTCGATCCTACCTGGATAGTCGCTTATGTGGGCGACGATCGGAGTAGCGTTGGCCGTGAGTGGCGTAGCTTCGTGGGGCTGGCGGTATACCTGGGTCGTAATGTCTCCAGATCTACGTATGGCCAGGCGGGTCTCAGTGACGACTCTTTTTTCGCAGCAACGATTTGGTTGGGCGACGAAGATTTCGGACGTGGTGTTAGGCATGGCGTGGTGCATGGCGCTAGTGGGCACGTCAGTACGCGGAAGGTACTCCAGTGGGTTGGCGAAGATCGGGGTGGCGTCGGCCGTGGGTACGACAGGCCTGCGGTCGGTGTTTCGGGGGTCATCGGGCTAGATTCCGGTTCCGTGGATATTAGTTCGATGGTTGGACCCGACCAGCAAGGGATTTGCGTGGCTGTTTCCCTCGTGGTTTGGTTGTTGCACTGTTGCTGCCGTTGTCGTTGTCGTTGTTCGGGGCTGGTTGTCGTCTCTGAGGGTGGGTTCACCTTCTCCGTTGAGGGAATGGTGCCTGATGCGCTGTGGCTGAACTTGGACCTGGGCTTCCTGTGTCGAGCGGGTTCTAGTTCGTTGGGGTTTGTCTCGTGGGGGAGATCCTTGTGGTGGGTTCGGGGTGCGTGTGCCCCGTAGTTTGTTCTGATCCTGGGCTTCCTGTATCGAGCGCCTGGTTCAAGTGTGTGTTGATTCTTGTCTCATGTGTGAGATCCTCGTGGTGTGTTTGGGATGTGTGATCTCTGTGGTTGGCTTAGGACGCGGGTGCTCCGTAGTGGCCGTGGGATTCGTTTTCCCGTTTGCTTGGTTGCAGTTTACCGGTGCTTTGCTTCGGATTCGTGTTTTCCGTTGTGGGCCGGTTCTTCACTTTCGCTGTGGTTGGTTTCGGTGTCGTATTCTTCGTTGCATTATTGGGTGCCGTCTTCTTTGTGGAAGGTCGGGGACGTGTATTCGTGGTGGTTAACCTAGATTTCTTGTTGCTGAGGTTGGTGACTTGTACGTGATTGGATTCAACTGACGGTGGCGTTGGCGTGAGGTGGGGATCTTGTAGCTTTTAGCAGCGTGGTGCCGCATTGGATCGTCGTTTCGATTGCACATATTCGGGGAAGTCCATGCCGACTATAACTTGCTTCAGCATATTTGGGAGGACCAGGTTGATCCAGGGATTTGGACCTCTTGGACTTGTGTGATCTCTCTGACTGAGCCGTCAGCCAGGCATATGCGGACGCATGCATCTTGCAGGTTGGGGTTGTTGTTTAGTGGTCGGGCCAGGTTGTCGCTGACGAAACTTCGGGACGCCCCGGTGTCGATGGTGGCCTCCGTTGTGTTTGTCCTCCCATTGTCACTATCGCCACTATTCGGCCGTCGTTCACGTGTAGTGGGTTTCTTAGTTGCGTGTCTGGGGAGGCGTCGTTCTCGGCTGATCCCGTGTCAGTCGAGGACGCGTGTCGTTTCCCGACGTGGCCCGGCGGCAGCAGTCGACGGTCCGAGTGTCGCGCTTTCCACATTCCCAGCAGAATAGGATCGAAGCGTTGGTGCAGTCGTAGGCGGCGTGTCCAGCTTGACCACATCGGCGACAGGCTGCGCGTGGGTTGGCAATGGGGAGTGGTGATCATTCGATGGGCGACGTCTTGGTTCGTTGTACTATTTTGATTCGATGACTGTCTGCAAGATGTGTCTGCTGAATCCCAATGGGGTCTGCGAAAGGGTGTTCGGTAGGCGTCACCTCTCTGCGGTCTGGATGCCTTGCCGGCCTGGTGTCTCTTGGTGGGCTTCGCATGGTTGCGGGGGTCGTTGCGTGTTTCCTCTCGTGAATAAGCTCGTACTCTGCCGCTAATCGGGTTAGCTGTGACAAACTTTCCAATTCGTCTCGTCGCACGTATAGTTGAGTCCTGGCAGGGGCGTTCTCGTAGATCCTATAGAGTTCCTTAACTAGGTCGTACTCGGCATGGTGCATGAGGAGCCGTAGTTTTTTAGTGGTTCTCCCACCGCTTGCTTGCGGCCTCGGATCTGGTCGTCCATTTGTTTGAAATACCTTGGCGGCAGAAAATATGTCAGAAACTCCTGGCGGAAATGTACCCAGGAACTGCCCTGTAGTTGACGGGTACGGTACCAGCGATTGGCTCGGTTGGTGAGTAGTTCGGCCATGCTCCGAGGCAACTGGTTCGTGCCCACTCCGTAGGCGCGTGCGCGTTCCTCGAGTAGTTCCAGAAACGATATTGGGTCATCTTTGCCGTTGAACTGGATGCCCCATCCGCGGATTCGTTCCGCCGTGCGTGCGACGTGGTTATAGTCGGGCCCGCTTATGGGTGCATCTATCGCTGGCACAATTCTCTGTGTGGGCGAGCGTGAGGTTTCCGTAGTGGGCGGCCTTGGAAGATCGGCGGCTGTGACCACTGGTGGTCGGGGCGTGGGCTCTGGGGCTGCGGGGACTTGCAAGCCTGCTTTTGGGGTCCCATCCTCCGGTGCCTGATGGTCCTGGGTAGTGGGCAACGGGGACTTGGAGCGTCCTGCTGGTATTGCGTATTGTCTCTCGAGTTCTGCCAAGCGGGCCCAGGCACCCGGCGGGAGTGGTCCGGCGACTAGTATGGCAAAGTTCTTGCGCAACTCTTCGACAGTTCCTTCGGTGTCAAATCCGAATTCCTTGGCGAAGGCCTCCAGCTCGTCTCGCCGGCGCTTGTAGATCCAGCCGATGCTGACGCCTGGATTGGCGATTTGCTCGCTGGTGTGGAAATCAATGCTCGAGTCGTCTTCGTCGGCTTTCATTGTGATTGGACTGAGGTTTTCCTCGGTGTTGTTTTGGGCACTTTTCACTGTTTTAGTACTTGCCACTGCGTCCCCTGCTCGGCACCACTTGTAAGATACCTATCTCAGGCTGAGGTAGGCTCAGTCTGTCAGGTTTTGTTCCGGACTTGGAATTTGTAGTTCGCGGGAACTTTAGGGCAGGGCTTGGCCGTGAGACCGAAACGTGGAGCGGGCGTCGAGTTCTTTGACTACCGTGTAGGTAGTTTGGTAATCGCTCTGGGCGATGAAAGGGAAAAACGCTGACACCTGAGTTTTGGTGAGCGCGGCAATGTGTTTCTGGGTCACCTGATTTGTATTCGCGTTCGGCGAAGGAATGACGACACTTTGTTGAGCTTCTGCTGTTTATGATTTTGTTTTTATTCTTGTTTATATATATATTCGGTTTTTATATTGCTAGTGTCGCATGGTAGTTCTTGCGTGTGTTTTCTTACTGAGGCGCGGTGTTGGTAGCCGCGGCGGATGTACTGCCGATACGGTTTTAGAATAGGCGATGGACTGCCAATAACGTTGGCTGATAGACTGCCGTTTTTTGGTTTATGATAGGCGATGGACTGCCCTGATTGATCGAGAGCTCGGGCTATTTAAGGCCGATCTCGATGGCTGAGTCTGCAAGTTTGTGGTTACGGAAGTGGTGTCGAGTTCTCCACTAGTGCCACCGACACGGTCATTGCCTCGGTTGCACCGAGAAATGAGCTGAGTGTAGTTTTGGCACTTTGGTCATTGACTCGGTTGCACCGGGAAATGACCTGAGTGTAGTTTTGAAATTCGGGGAAAACTGGAGTTGGGTAACTCTGTGGAAATTATGGCGCGTGTGTCGATTCTGCAGAAATCGATCGGCGCGTGGGACTTGGAAATTGTACAGTGTCAGGTGTATGGTGTTTGTGTTGTTGGTGTATAGATTATACATATATGACAAAAGTAACTTAGTGCTATGAATATGAATGTAACAGGCCCTGGTCCCAGGGTTCGTTACAATAGGTTAAGGGTGTAGATAAGGTTATGTAATAGTAACTCAAGTAAATAGAGCGCTATATAGTTACGTACATATATGAATAGGTATTCAAAAGGTAATTTTCCGCAAAAAAAATATCATTTTAGCTGGATTAAATGTTAAATGCCAAAAATTAAACCGTAAGGGCGGCCAATTTTGAAGTCAAAGTCAATTATCGTTACGTTAACAATGATTCATTTAATAACGTTTTTCATTATATTTCCTTAAATCATTACGGTTGTACAAACTTACAGTACATTTTCCTTTCACGCAGAAAGATCTTTCGTTGTGTAGATGGCTGGATACTTGGATGAATAGATGATAAGGTGAATGGATTATAAGATGAGTACGGGGTAACCAAACGCATTACTGTTAATCTAAGCTAGTTTAATAACAATTTAAAGGATGAGTATTCGACTTAAGCCAGGTACAGGAAATCTTTTTGGCTGTCTCCACATGTTGGGTTTCACGGTCGTAAATGATTTAGCCGCAGCAAAAAGTAAATTGGATCAAAAATCGGACCAAACAAAAGCATTCCGGTATCAGGTATATAATTTAAAAAAACACATAAAACTAAATCCACTGGGTCGATGTCCCAAGACTGTATTACGAGATCATTCTCTTTCCAGGGCGCAGCTAACATTGACGGCTGCTCAGGCAGTGAGGTCACTGACCTAGGGGCATCGACGGAAAATACACAAAAAAGCAGGTGGAACCAACTTCTAGCGACGTATCGCAACCAGGAAGTGATTAAGTCCATCCTTGAGATCACCTTGATCACAGCGTAGGTCGACCGGAGAGGTTAAATACCCTAAATTGACATGAGCACGCTGTTGGTCGACAAATTCTCCGGAACGAAACCCACTAAGCCCAACGCTAAATCAGTTTATACACGTTCATAGCTGGGTTACACTAAATCATTATGGTTGTACAAACTTACAGAACATTTACCTCCCACGCAGAAAAAACTTTCGTTTGGTAGATGGCTGGATACTTGGATGAATAGATGATAAGGTTAATGGATGATAAGATGAGTACGGGAACCAAACGCATGACTGTAAAGTTAAGCTGGTTTAATAACAAATTAAAGGATGAGCAAAGGATTGGTTACTAGTGGTGCTATTCTTATACACAGAAAATTACATTTTATAACCATGTAATGGGAATTAGCGGGAGAGATATTTACCCCAAGGGGAACGGCACCATTTTAATTGCTAAAATTCGGAATGTGGATTTTCTTTCTCCAGGTGGGCGGTATAAACGCAGTGACCCGCAGGTGCTGCCGTGGTCTTGGGGGTTATGTACACCTCGGGCTTGTAACGAACCGTTACATTCGTATACATATTCATACTGATAGCACTAAGTTACGTTGTCATATATAATCCAACAACACAAACTCCATACACCGGACATTTACAGTCCCACGCGCCGATCGATTCATGATTCGATTCATCCTCCCCGAGTTACACAACTCCGCACAGGTCATTTCTCGGTCATTTCTCGGTGCAACCGAGTCAATGACCAAAGTGCCAAATCTAGACTCAGCTCATTTCTCGGTGCAGTAGAGACAATGATCAGGCCGATGGACTGAGTAGAGAACTCGACACCAACTAAAGCAACCCAGACTTGCGGACTCAGCACTAGAAATCGGCCTTAAATAGGCCGGGCCCGCGATCCATCGGGGCAGTCCATTAAGCCGAGCACCAAACGGCAGTCCATCGCCTATCTAAAACACGGCAGTCCATCGCCTATCCTAAAAACACGGCAGTCCATCGCCTATCATAAAAACCAAAACGGCAGTCCATCAGCCGACCATCAGCCGATCGTCAACAGTAACGGCAGTACATCCGCCGGGGCTATCAGCACCACGCCTCCGCAAGAACACTATACAAGAAACCACTACACGACACCAAAACCCCGAGAAAAACAATACAGAACACAAATAAAACCATTTAAATAACATCATTGTTCAGACTGGGGACGGCGCTGGCGGGGCCACCGCTCTGTGGGCATTCCAGCCACACTTCACTGTTAGCACTCCAGCTACGCAAGCGGTTGCCCTCGCTCTCGCCCTCATACTTAAGAGCATTTTTCCCCCCGGCGACGCTCTCTTCATTCTTAAATTCACCACGGGCACGCTCCCGCCCACGATCACGCTCCCGCTCGCTGCCGACAGCCCTCGGCAGCTTGAGCGCACCTTCCATCTACGTGGGCTCCCGCCCCGCTCTCGCCGCTGCCAGCAGCCCTCGGCAGCAGGGGAAACTTCTATCTACATACGCTCCGCTCCGCTCCCGCTGCCAGGCAGCCCTCGGCAGCAGGCGCGACTTCTGTCGACGTGCGCTCCCGCTCCGCTGCCGGCGGCCCTCGGAAACTTGAGCGCGGCTTCTTCACTTCGTTCCTACACTCAAAGCGACTCGGGCTACATTCGCACGCGAAGAGTACATCTGTACATATACATATACCTACAAATATACACCTGAAAATAAATCTATTGAAAACGACGACCCCGGCTTTTCTCTTGGACTTCACTTGGACCCTTCTTGGAATTCCCGACTTGAGACTGCGACGCCCCTTGGCTCATCATTTGGTCCTTCGAGCCGGTCAAACCGCCTGCTTCCCCAAAGCTCTCCAGCCTTCGAGCACGGCATCGCCCTCACCACAGGAATTCTCAAGATAAGTACGATTGCCTTCTGTACCATAAACCGCCTCCATTTAGCGGTTTTATGTTCCATAGAAAAATTCCGCAATTTAAAGTGCCGCGACCGAAGTACATATATATAGCCTTATATATGTACTATCGCCATCTCCGTTATCCGTAGTGCTTCCAACTTCGCCACCGCCATATTATCGGCCATTCCGGCCGTTCTCCGGTACTTCACTTCGAATTACCAGTAATTCGGTAAGTTTTCGTCGGTTTCTTTTTGTCCGTCCATAACTCGCGGACAAATTATTTAACAAAATAATTAATTATTTAATACAATATATTAAATAAAAGTGTATTCCGCGCTTATGTATGGCGCGCATTCCAGCCCATGAGAGCGGCTTGCGTACATACACACACACATACATTAATACTTCTCTAGTGTGTTCCATCCGCGCCCTACCCCAATAATATATATATTGGCACACTCCAAGTACCGGTGAATCCACACACACATACACTAATATTTCTCCAGTGCGTTCCATTCGCGGCCTACCCCAATAATATATATTGGGCGATCCAAGTGCAAGTGAAATCGCACACACCTACATTAAAATACAGGTCTCCAAGAGCATTCCATCCGCGCCCTACCCTAATACAATATACACTGGCACACTCCAAGTGCCAGTGAACACACACATACCAACATATACACATTACAGCCGCAATAAAAGTATACATCCAGCTACCTGTGTTTTCTTAATTAAATTTATTATTTATTTTATTTATTTATTTATTACATTTATTTTGCATAGTTGGCTCCCAACTATATACATACATACACACATTCAACAAAAATACCAAACAATTAAATACCGCAATCCACAACTCCGCGCAAGTGCCATATTTGAAAATCCGCGATTAAGTGAAATTCGTGCCCTCCAGCCACTTTTCGCAAGGTATCCAATTTCTCCCACAATCTCCAGAGTCAAAAATTAATTACTCGCGACCAAGGCACGGCGCATTTTCCGTAATTATTTGGCAATTTACCTTACAAATTGGCAAATTTGTGTTCCGTGTTTTTGGTATTTTTTTGTTCCGAGAGTGAAAGGTGGCCCAAAACTATCGGCATCCGAACCCGGTGTTCACCCGAATAGGAAAAAATAAATTAATTAAATAATTAAAGATACCGACCACGTCCAAGAAAAACCAAAGTCTTTTTTTTGTTCACAAACAAAAATATTTTTTGTTGTTTTGATAAAGAAACTATTGTTGTTCCGTTTCTGTGAGGTGTCCGTGCCTTGCATCCATTGCTTCCTTCCATCCGATAGTAACCCAGTTCCGCTCACGACTGCGTCAAGGGGTAAACGGAGGAGCATCGCACAGTCAATATTTCCAAATATTGCCACTCCAGTGTGACCGTTCCTCTCCTCAGCTCGGCTCAATATAGGGTCACTCATTGTTTGAGATTTCTCACCTACAGGTGATCTCAAACAATCCGAGTCGTTCCGATTATTGCCTTCCAGCTAGCTTGAGGCCTTTTGTCTGATAGTCCGTGTTTGGGTTACGGGTGTTTCCTGACGGTTCCGAGTCAACTCTACTCAGACCAGTCTGCAGTCCTCACAGACTTCCAAAAACGATTTTTTTCTTGCGTGGGTCCTTTTAAATTATGCCAACAGGTCACAAGGACGGCAAACAACTTTTGCCTGTGACCTCGTCCAACCGGCTACGCACCTCGTCCGCCTCCGGAACTACTCCGACACAGCCAATCAAGGCATCCTCACTCTGAGAGCAGCCAGTAGCAGTCCTGCTACAAGGACCAAATCGGTCCTATTCCGTCTCCGGTGACCCTTAAGGTTCCATCGGTGACTAAACAGAATCCGAAAGGCTGCATCACTAGTCCGTCAGCTCTCGCCACTTCACCACAATGGCTCAATCCGCCACCTCTGCCGCTCGGACCAAATTGGTAGCCGCCGCCATTGGCCGACTATCCCACCTGGCAGAGCGTATCACTTCCGCCCCATCCGCCCCTCTGTCCGAGGTCCGCCGAGGCCAAATCCTCAGCATGTGGACGGACGTCGAGGCCGAATACAAGGTCTGTTCCGCGGTGATGGCTGACGAGGATCCAGAAATCAAGCGGACATCCGGGAAACATATGGCGAATGCTATGGGGTATTTGAGCAGTGTCTCAGCGACCTCAATGCCCAGCTGGCCCCCTCCGCAGTCCTTCCTCCCGCACAGCCAGTCCAACAGGGCGGCTGTCGACTGCCTCCCGTCAATATTGAGGTTTTTCAGGGGACTACGTCCGCTGGCCCACATTCCGGGATCTGTTCACCGCGGTCGTGATAAATAATCCAAAGTTATCTCCGGTAGAGAAGTTATACTACCTCACCGAGAAGACCAGGGGGGCGATCCAAAGGCCATTGTAGAAAAGTCCCCTCACGAATGACGGTTTCGAGTCCGCCTGGTTGGCTCTCCGCAGCCGATATGAGAACAATCGGCTTCTGGTGACAAACCAGATTAACATTCTCCTCTTCTTGCCCCGCGTAACTTCCGAATGCAGTCGTGCTTTGAAGGAACTTCAAAGTACGATGCAAGGGAGTCCTAAATGCGCTAGCGGTATCCAACGTTTGCACGGACAATTGGGATAGTCTGCTTGTCACTATCTGCGCTTCAAAATTGCCGAAGCTAAGCCGCGCCTTTGGGAAGCGTCCGTGACGGACAAAAGGAAGTGCCGCCCTGGAAGGAAATCGACTCCTTCCTCACTCAGCGCTATTTGACGCTCGAGGCTATTGAGAGCGACCCTTCCACCTCACGGACGCTCCGCCTCCCTCCAAAGGCAGTCAGAATCCGCCATCCTCCCGAATCAGCCCTCTCTCCATTCCGTTCCCAGGGCAGTCCTATTCAAGGACGTCGTACGCGTTCCATAACAGCGTGGATCCGGAAGCAAGAGCACGTGTGATCTCTGTTCCAAAGAGAATCACCCAATCCGACTCTGTCCTCATTTCCTGCAAATGAGCGTTGACGCCCGTTCCAACTACATAAAACAAAAGGCAGCTCTGCTTAAATTGCTTCGCAAAGGGGCCATAGCTTCGAGAATGCCAAAGCTCCCACAATTGCAACACTTGTGGAGGACGACATCACACGCTTCTGCATCGTGGCAGTCCAGCTTCCAGCGAGTCACATTCCCATCCGTGCCCGATTCCACAGCCTGGCCAGACGTCGATCGACCAGTACCTTCCGCCGAAAATTCTAATTCTTCCGCACTTCCGAACGTTCAGACGTATTTCGCCTCCGGCACAAGCTCTGTCCTTCTAGGCACGGCAATCATTAATATTTGCCACCTGGGGAAAAATTTCCGCGCCCGCGCTCTGATCGACTCGGGCTCGAGGCAACATTCATTACGGAACGCCTTTTCGACTCAGTTCAATTGCCATTCGAACGTATTCAGACACAGGTCTCCAGTCTGAATCAGACTGTATCCGCTCAGTCCGAGAAGCTCTGTCATCTTTCCATTCGCTCTCCAACGAGACCGGGCTTCAATTAAACGCCACAGCCTATGTTGTCCCGGAACTGACAAAGAATCTTCCGTCGCATCCGATCCCGCAAAGTTTATTAAAAGACTTGCCGAGGTCTTCCATTTGCGGATCCGACATTCTTCGAGAGCTCACCAATCGATGTCCTGATTGGAGCCGATGTCCTACCATCTGTAATGTTCGAGTGGCTTACAGCCCAACATATGTGGTTCTCTTCTTGGACAGGAAACCATTTTCGGTTGGGTGCTCACGGGTCCCGTGTCCAATACGGCGCGACATCAAGTGGCATCGTTTTCGAGTCAGGTTTCCAGAGCACCTATCAAAGGGCCGGAAGCAAACCCCGAATTCCGACTCGAATTATTTCCTCCTATCCACCTACATCCAGCCAAGGCTCCTCACGCTCCCGCACGTTCCCGTTCTACCTGCAGACCGGATCGCACATGTTCTCGAGGTAACAGCTCCTACCAATGCCGAGTGTGCCGAGGAATCCATCCCTTACGGAATTGCCGCCAGTTCATCCGCTTGAGTGTCGAGCAGAGGCCGAGCCTCCGAGTCCACAAGTCCAGCAGTACTGCTCGAACTGCCTGGCTCACGAACACTCGGGCAAGGACTGCCGCAGTGGGGACCTGTGCAAGGTGTGTCACCGCGACCACCACACGCTACTCCACACGCCCGGGTCTTGGCACCCAGCCTCTTTTTTCGGCACCATCACTTCCATTTTAAGCTTCCAGGTTATCCAACCTGGCAATCTCGCCCGCATGCAGCCGGAGAGTTTATATTGCAATCCTGCAAGGGGGGGGAGAATGTTCAGACTGGGGACGGCGCTGGCGGGGCCACCGCTCTGTGGGCATTCCAGCCACACTTCACTGTTAGCACTCCAGCTACGCAAGCGGTTGCCCTCGCTCTCGCCCTCATACTTAAAGAGCATTTTGGCCCCCCGGCGACGCTCTCTTCATTCTTAAATTCACCACGGGCACGCTCCCGCCCACGATCACGCTCCCTCTCTCGCTGCCGACAGCCCTCGGCAGCTTGAGCGCACCTTCCATCTACGTGGGCTCCCGCTCCCGCTCTCGCTGCCAGCAGCCCTCGGCAGCTTGAGGGAAACTTCTATCTACATACGCTCCGCTCTCCCTCCCGCTGCCAGCAGCCCTCGGCAGCTTGAGCGCGATTTTCTGTCGACGTGCGCTCCCGCTCTCGCTGCCGGCGGCGGCCTCGGAAGCTTGAGCGCGGCTTCTTCACTTCGTTCCTACACTCAAAGCGACTCGGGCTACATTCGCACGCGAGTACATCTGTACATATACATATACCTACAAATATACACCTGAAAATAAATCTATTGAAAACGACGACCCCGGCTTTTCTCTTGGACTTCATCGGACCCTTCTTGGAATTCCCGACTTGAGACTGCGACGCCCCTTGGCTCATCAATCATAAACAAACTCACGAAGTGTCATAATTTCTTCGCCGAGCGCGAACACAAAATCAGGTGACGCAAAAAGCCATATTACCGCATACACCAAAACTCAGGTGTCAGCGTTTTCGTTTTCATCGCCAAGTGCGATCACCCAAAGTACCTACACGGTAACTAGACTCTACGCCCGCTCCACTTTCGGTCTCACGGCCCTACCCTAAAGTTCCAGCAATACTACAAAATTTCTTGTATAGAACCCTGGGCAGACTGAGCTTATCTCAGTCTGAAATAGGTAACATTACAGGCTGTATCAGAAAAATTCCGAGAAAATGCACTTGGTTCAGATCACTGGACGTCGTCTGTTTTCTTTATTAATCATACTCACGGATATGGGCAGATTATAAATGTTTGTGAAAACTAATTTATAACTGCCGAGCACTCAATCACTGCGCGTGGTAGCTGGCTGTATATAGGGTTAAAAATCAGCTGTCATACAGAGCACCAGAATATTGAACTACTGCACACTTTGACGAGGAGAAAAGGCAGACTCCTAGAACAACTGGATGCAGCAGCATACATACAGCATTTATTCTTTAAAGAAAAGAAATTAGCAATAAATATAAGTACCATAAGGAATCACGTTGAATTTAAAAATTCTGAATGAGCCACTGCAAGACAAGCGTCACACATTACACCCCCCGCTGAAATCACACTTTGTGGTTCAACCTTCCTGTTTCGTTAGTTTAGGAATTTGTTGTTTATGAAGTCTAGTGTAAGTAGGTTTAGGCAAGGCGGGAGCGCAATAAAAGTTCGCTCTCGGCGAATTCGCTCCGCTTTGCCACCGTAGATTAGCTAGGCTTAAGAGGAATTGTCTGAATTGTTTTAGAATATAATCGTATTTGAAATTCAATTGAGCGCACGTCATTATTTTTCGGCCAAATTAACTCTTTACTCACACAAGTTTTCGGTTTTTATACCCGTACTCGAAGAGTAAAAGGGTATATTGTATTTGTGGTAAAAGTGGATGTGAGTAACATAGAGAAGTAATCATTTCCGACCCCATAAAGTATATATATTCTTGATCAGCATCAATAGCCGAGTCGATATAGCCATGTCTGTCCGTCCGTCTGTCCGTCTGTCCGTCCGTCTTTTTTCACTCATTGCTCAAAGGCTATAAGAGCTAGAGCAACCAAACTTTTGATCCAGTCGGATGTGATATCTCACTCCTAGAAGAGTGTTTCAAAATTTCGCACCGCCCACTTCCGCCCCCAAAAAGAGCGCACAACTGGGCGTCCACAATTTTGAAGATAGCAAAAAACTAAAGATGCAGAATCATAGAAAAAGACCATATCTATCAGGGGCCCAAATCTGAATCGGATCGGATCATTGATATAGCCACAATATAATAAAGCATACGAAAAAACTTCGCTCCCTCTCTTTCGCACTCACACAGACTATAAGAGACTATAAGAGCTAGAGCAACCAAACTTTTGTCAAGACTCCTGTGATACCAAACCTGAACAAGTGTACAAGCCCACAATTTTGAAGATAGAGAAAAACGAAAAATTCAGTATCGTAGGAATGATCATATCTACCAGATTCCCGAATTTGGTCCAGATCGGGTCATTATTGTAGCCACTTTGATGAAATGAATTTTCAGCAGCGAGCTTTCTC
The DNA here is from genome assembly GCA_009664405.1 of Drosophila bifasciata. Taxonomy (NCBI): domain Eukaryota; kingdom Metazoa; phylum Arthropoda; class Insecta; order Diptera; family Drosophilidae; genus Drosophila; species Drosophila bifasciata. The sequence goes on from CM019044.1 coordinate 19,726,652, forward strand.
ACCCCCGCTACAAACATAACAAAATGTACATTTATTTTGAAGGTTGATATCTGCTACTGATTCTCTCACACTCGCACGCTCTGTCTCGTGCAGTGTACGTGTGTTGTTGTGAGAACTGATGTAGATATAGATGACAGATGCATCAAACAAATGTAAAATGTAAAATGTAAAACTGATACAACATTTGAAGATTCCACATAAATCAAATGTGTACTGACTGAGTACGGGTATAAAAGTAGAGTCGCGTTTACAGCGACTCCGTACGTTCTTTTCTCGTTTGTATTAGAAAAACTCTTCTAATTTTTCATGGCGCCCCGGGTGGACTGTAAAGATTAATAAAAAGGCAATAAAAAAAAGTGACAGTGACACAATTGCAGTGTAGTGCATAATACAGGAATCATATACATACATAGTGTAAATTCCATACTCTGGAATCTGGCGTATTGCCCGCGTCCTCAGTGTGTTTTTATACCCGTACTCGACGCGAGTAATAGGGTATATTGTATTTAATGGTAAAAGTGGATGTGTGTAACACACAGAAGGAGAGCGTTTCCGACCCCATAAAGTATATATATTTGATCAGCATCAATAGCCGAGTCGATATAGCCATGTCTGTCCGTCCGTCTGTCCGTCCGTCTTGTTTTTCACTCATTGCACAAGGCTATTAGAGCTAGACCAATCAAATTTTTTCCAGACTGATGTGATATCTCACTCCTAGAAAAGTGTTTCAAAATTTCGCCCCGCCCACTTGCGCCCCACAAAGGGCGCACATCTGTGGCGTCCACAATTTTAAAGATAGCAGAAAACGAAAAATGCAGAATCATAGAGACAGCCTATATCTATCAGGGGCCCAAATCTGAATCGGATCGGATCATTAATATAGCCACAATAGACAAAAACATACGAAAAAACTTCGCTCCATCCCTTTCGCACTCACACAAAATCGAGTAATTTTGGTTTTCGTAAAATGAACGCCTGGATCTCCAGAGACTATAAGAGCTAGAGCACCAAATTTTTTGGCCAAGACTCCTGTGATACCAAACCTGAACAAGTGTATTTCAAAATTTCGCCCCCCCCTTCCGCCCCCAAAAGACGAAAGTCCACAATTTTGAAGATAGGAAAAACGAAAAATGCAGTATTGTAGATAATGACCATATCTACCAGATTCCCGAATTTGGTTCAGATCGGATCATTATTGTAGCCACAATGATCAAATGAATTTTCAGCAGCGAGTCGCCTCCCCTTGCCATACGCAACAAAATATACATTTTATTAGGGTTGATGGCAGCAGCGCTGAGGCGGCTCTCTCACACGCACACTTACGCTCAAACATGCTGCCTCGTGCAGTGTACGTGTGTTGTTGTGAGAACTGATGTAGATGATGTAGATGTAGATGTCGATGACAGATGTAGCAAAAAATGTAAAATGTAAAAATGATAAAACATTTTAAAATTCCACATAAATCACATGTGTACTGACTGAGTACGGGTATAAAAGTAGAGTCGCGTTCAAAAGCGACTCCGTACGTTCTTTTCTCGTTTTGTTTAAAAGCCTGGCTAAAATAACCGTGTTGGCCGCGCAATCCAACTCATCGCTGCTACATAAATATCTACATAAATGGCAATAGGAGATCACAACGAGCGCGAGGAAAGTGGACTCAAGAGCAAGCAGAACCTGAGGTATTTGTGCAAAAATTGAAAGTTAGAGTCGAAGACATTCGTAAATACTCATAAATTGTCTTGTGCTGAAAAATTGCACCTCGCTTTCAATTCTTGGAACAGACGTATGATATAGTAGAGTTAATTGCATGCATTTAAGTAGTGCACATACATATATGTAGATATACATAACCCCATATTGCACATACAAACCATACTAAACTCTATCGAACCACTATTTGGACACACAAGTAAATATTTGTATAATGTTATCTGCAATCACTGTCGCCCCCCCTTTCGCCACTCGTTGGTCCGTTAATCCAAGACGCGGTGTATAACATATAATATAACATTGTCTCTCTTTTCGCTTTTAACCATTGCTTGCTGTGCAATGGAGAGCCAAGTGACGCGCTACCCTGTTCTTAAGAGTATTTACGTCGTGCCTCGACATTCAATTGTTGTCGTTCTCGTTTCTTGTTCTTGTTCGGACTATAATTACTCATTATATAGTATATTGATATTATATTGTTATTTTATCTACCAAAACCATTGGTTATCAGTGCGTACAAGTTATCCAACCCAAGATCCCAGGCACTTAGCCAATTTGTAAACAACTTCTAGCTGGGAACTTCTTACTCAGCTTTCCCACTAAACCCAGAGTTCTTCAATATCTTCCCCACTCAATTATAATTCTTTATTAAGTTCGAATTGCGCCGCGGTCATTGATTATTAAAGTTCCAACTGCAAGCTGGTCTCCCAAATGTAAACATTAGCATTCTTATTAAAGTTCCAACTGCGAAGCTGGTCTCCCAAATGTAAACATTAGCATCCGGTCGGCACCGGCGCGAGCCCAAAATTGCAGAGGAAGCTGTTTAATTGAATTTCACAATCGAGCCGATAATTTCATCATTCAATTTTTCCGACTCTCTTGAGTCCATCTCTTGCCCAACTCTTAACGAGCCCCCAGATTCTCTTAAGCCGAGGTTTGATTATCAGATATTCGGCCCTTGGCCAGCGGTTCGTTTTTGAGATCCGAATATATGAGTTGATAGACAGTGCAGTGATAAATAAGTTCGATACTAAGCAAGTTGTGTAAACTAGTGAATAATAAGTAATAAAAAAATAAAACATATATTTTTATTCAATTCACAAAGCGGTTTATTAATTGGCGCCCAACGTGGGGCGGTGCTATCTAAAAATTCAGAAATAAGTTTTTAAAACAAAACAGTTTTCGAAAACAAAATGGGGATTCGCGTTGCTCGGAAACCTAACCGATGACATAATAAAAAAGTGTTTGCATCGTGAAAATAGCTAAAGGTGGAAATCAATAAATGCAATAATCCTCCTTTGTTTTGCAACAACCCGTTAATTAGTGATCGTTACAAAGAAAACGCACTGCGCCAAAACTAATACTCTCAAAACAAATATCAAACCAGAATTAAAAATCAAACGGACAAATAAAAGCTGAACAATATAAATTGTTATCAGTTGTTTCGATAATTATATGATTAACGAGAAAGAACGTACGGAGTCGCTTCGAACGCGACTCTACTTTTATACCCGTACTCAGTGATTTATGTGGAATTTTTAAAATGTTTTATCAGTTTTACATTTTACATTTTTTGCTACATCTGTCATCACATCTACATCTACATCATCTACATCAGTTCTCACAACAACAACACGTACACTGCACGAGGCAGCATGTTTGAGCGTGAGTGTGTGTGTGGGGAGAATCAGTAACAGCCGCTGCAGCGCTGCTGCCATCAACCCTAATAAAATGTATATTTGTTGCGGGGGCAACCCCCGCTTCTGAAAAATTCATTTCATCATTGTGGCTACAATAATAGTCCGATCTGAATCAAATTTGGGAATCTGGTAGATATGGTCATTTTTCTACAATACTGCATTTTTCGTTTTTTCCTATCTTAAAATTGTGGATTTTTTCGTCTTTTGGGGGCGGGAGTGGGCGTGGCAAAATTTTGAAATAAACTTTCACTGAAGCGATATCACAGGAGTCTAAGCAAAAAATTTGGTTGTTCTAGCTCTTATAGTCTCTGAGATCGAGGCGCTCATTTATACGAAAAACCAAAATTACTCGATTTTGTGTGAGTGCGAAAGGGATGGAGCGAAGTTTTTGCGTATGTTTTTGTCTATTGTGGCTTTATTAATGATCATCCGATTCAGATTTGGCCCCTGATAGATATGGGCTGTCTCTATGATTCTGCATTTTTAGTTTTTGTTATTTTCAAAATTGTGGCCGCCACAGATGTGCGCCCTTTGTGGGGGCGGAAGTGGGCGGGGCGGAATTTGTAAACTTTTTCTAGGAGTGAGATACCACATCAGACTGGATAAAAAGTTTGGTTTGCTCTAGCTCCTATAGCCTTCGAGCAATGGGCGACAAACAAGACGGACGGACGGACAGACGGACAGACGGACGGACGAACATGGCTATATCGACTCGGCTATTGATGCTGATCAAGAATATATGTACTTTATATGGTCGGAAATTACTCCTTCTCTATGTTACACACATCCACTTTTACCACAAATACAATACACCCTTTTACTCTTCAGTACGGGTATAAAACCTAAAAGGCGTTTTGAATGGTGTAAGAAACACAGCCTTAAATTTCACCCTGAAAAATGCTCATTCTTCAGACACGAAGTAACCTTCCTAGGTCATAATTGTACTGATAAAGTTATTATACCAGACGACAAATTATATGACGTCATAAGGAAATACCCTGTCGCAACAGACGCAAACCGCGAATGAAAATTCGTTGCATTTTTCATTAAAAATTGTTCCGTTTATTCATGTTTCATAACAAGATCATTTAATAAGAATGTTAACTTAGAATAGACAGATAAATTTCAGAATGCATTCGAATTTGTAAAAGTCCAACTGATGAAACCAACTTTTTGAAGCGGCCGCAGGCAACAAGCTCTAGCCGTCGCTCTTAAATCGCTGAAGCTCGCTTTTAGTAATCTCGCTTGCTCACTAATCGTAGATTACGCTTTGCTCTCCAAGCTCGAGTGCATAGAGTAGGCGGTCTGAGGTAACTTGCATTGCCCTTAATAGGAGAAGTCGATACCTGGAGAGTATATACATACATATGTTTATAGCCCTTTGCCACGAACACTTGGCTTGAATTTGTCGGTATTCGAAATCGTATAGAATAATGTCAAGTTTTTAAGTTTATAAAGAATTCGCGTACTTATTAATTTTGTAGAATTTGTTCATGCTGACGGAAAGCCCGACAGCTCACCAAATTTTGAGGCTCTACCGAAATTGCCGTTCACATATACCGTCGTTCATGGAGTACTCGGGGAGTCAAAGCACTTTAATATATTTTACAAACATTGTGTGTGATAGCAGCAGCCATCTTAGAAGTTCGTTTCTTTCGTAGTGACCAGACGTGTTTTTTTCTTGCGCTTCCCTTCTTTTCTTTATTTATCACAAACATCACAAACATTGGATATAGATAATCCTGTATAGATAACCAGCCTCTTCATTGTTTTTAGCAAAAGAAGGATAGACTGATGGGTCTTCCCGGCCTTGGCGACCATGCTTGGGGACGTACCGAATTCGGAGACATTCTTCGAAGATTTTCTTCTGCCATGGTAGCAGGGGGCAGGCAAGCTGCTTGCAGCATGGCTGGTCGTCCGGCCACGGGGACTAACAGGGACCGAACGGCCCAGATAATCTTGTAATCATGGTCTCTGTTGTAGGACCGACTCCGCTCAGCCGCTCGTATTTTCGCACGTTATGTTCGTGGCTTTGGCAACAGTGCATTCGATCATTTGCTGCAGTGTATCCAAGTCAACACCCGTAGCTTGAGGGGCCGATCGCGCATTGTAGGCTGACCCATGACTCGCGTGGGCAGCAACACTTGCCGACGGAGCCTCAGTCTGATTGGAACTATGACTAACATCAATCTCAAGAAACAGACAACCTCAGGACCGGAAGATCGGTTCTGTGGGATCTTTTGGTACAGGCTTTTTCGGTGGTTTGAGTTCTTGTCGAACGGATGGTTCTGATTGTCCGTTCGACTTGAACTGTTCCCTCAGTAGGGACCTGGCTCCACTGAAGATTAAGGCCGTCTCCTCTTCTACCGTTTCCGTCAATGGCTGACCATTTTTATACCCGTACTCGAAGAGTAAAAGGGTATATAGTATATGTGGTAAAGTGCATGTGTGTAAGAAAGGAATCATTTCCGACCCAATAAAAGTATGTATATTCTTGGCTCCGCTGCCTTTGATTTTTCCATTTGTAAACTTTTCTAGTTTGTAAAAAAAAAGAGAAAAGAAAAAGACACTATCCGCTAATATTAGCCCTCCGTTTAAATCACAGCACATCTCCGCGAAAGGCGCCTTTCTGCGAAGGACCACTGTAAGCCGTAAGTAAGCTAAGAAAAAAAATAACGCAAAATAACTTAACTATGCCTGTTTGTAGGAGGGTGGATATCCCGGCAGTCTTCCCAGTAAAACGATCGGGCGTCAATTTAATACGGCTTGTATTTATTTCGCGTAAAACGGGGTGCACAAATGGGGCTGGTGTTGGGTGTTGCGGCTGAGTTCGTCTATGTAGAGCGAATGACAGGTCAAGCTAGGCCTACGGCGAGAGCCCATGGTGAAGAGCCGAGTCGACCGCGCTCAAGAGCGCGAGAGCGAACATCACAAAGAGAGCGCGCGAGCTAACAGCGCGCTGTTACTTCCCCTTAACAGCGCTGCTGCCCTCAACATCCTCCCCCTCCTTGCAGGACTGCAATATCCCATCCTACGGGAGCGTGCAGGCCCCGGACACAATCCATCAAAGACCGTGCTTTGGGCCACCGGAAGGCCGTCTCCTCGCGCGAGGAACCCGGGTTGGATAACCTTCGGGTAGACGTCTGCTCCCAACACGAGAGAGACGGTAGACGGGCGATGGAATTGCTCGTTGGCAAGGCGGATGTCGTCGAACTTGGCCCGAGTCGCCTCGCTCAAGGGTCGCAGCGGTGTGCGGACACGCAAACGGGGTTCCATCTTAAGGACCACGTCCAATTAAACCTCGCCTGTCCTGGCGCGGATGATGGCGGTGGCGACCTTCTCAGCGCCGATTCGAGTGCTGGGCAACTTCAGGTCGGTGGCCAAGGCAGCGTCAATGCAGCTCACCGGCGTGCACGGGTCGATGAGCGCCGTCACCTCATGGGTCTTTTTCCCCATGTGCAAGACCACCTGGGCCATCGGGAGAAAGTTGATGCTCCGGTGCTGGAGCAGCGTGTCGACCGATGGCGCCGGATTCCCCACGATGGGGCTGCGATCAGCTCGGGGCACTGGAGCGGTAGACGGACCCGGAGCTGCCGCTGACGACTCTGAGCGGGCTCGACGGCTGGCGGACCATGCCTTTGCGCGTCTGGTGGGAATCCGGGGGCGGCGAGCGGCTCGGGACACAGGAGCTGGAGACGCAACTCGCACTGGACCTGGGGACTCCGAGCGAGCTGGACGCTGGGACTCCGAGCGAGCTGGACGCTGGGACGGTCGCATGTGGAGCAAAGTGTGGTGGCTTTTGTGGCACACCTTGCACCGGCCGCCACTTCGGCAATCCTTGCCGGAGTGCTGATGAGCCAGGCAATTCTGGCAATACCTGTTCGTCAACACAGCTCGGAGCCTCTTGGCCGCGCTCAGCTTGAGGAAGCTGCGGCAGTCCCGCAGCGGATGGCTTCCGGAACAGACTCGGCAGCTGTAGGATGCCTTCGTTCGTGCTCGTCTGCTCCCTGAGGTGTGGGTGTCCCGGGGTTGTGGAGCCATCTTGATCTGGAGGCAAAAAAACAGCTGTTATGGAAAAGAAGAAGCGGAGACGCATTAGTTCGTGATAGGAACAGGTGACAGGCACTCTCGCAGTACAGTTGGCTGAACGCACGAGGGCGTTCAGAGACGAATAAAAACAACAACAGAAACGGGGATGGAACGGTGGACGAGGACAGGCCCTTTTTCAACGGACTAGGCATTCCGTTACTGTTGTGCGGGACGAGGGAGCTCCCCCGGAAGGAGAACGACTTTAGCGACCGGGCGTTTGAGCACCCCGCGGGCAGTAAGGATGTCTACCACACGGACCCTGTTGTCGGCGCCGGGATACACGGACTGTACTCTCCCGAGCCGCCAGTCGTTGGAAGGCAGGTTATCTTCCTGTATGATAACCAAATCGCCGATCTGAAGATTTGGCATATCCGTCTGCCACTTGTTGCGTTTGTGGAGTTCCTTGAGGTACTCATCCTTCCATCTCTGGCAGAACTGCTGGTTGAGGGCCTGGAATTAAGGCACGCTTCAATCTTAGCGAGACTTCGGACGCGTCGAGACTTTCAAAGGTATCCTCAAAGGTATACGAGTAGCCGTGGATTTGTAAAAGAGTGTTTTGAAACTCTTTACACCGGCTTCCCACAGGCCTCCCATGTGTGGAGCTCCTGGCGGGATGAACCGCCACGCAATTCGCTGGTGGCTATATGTTTCAGTGACCGAATCCTGGAATGCCGCTAGAAAGTCTCGAGAAAGTATAGTTTCGGCTCCCACGAAAGTTTTGCCATTGTCGGAATGAATACGCTGCGGACAGCCTCGTCGAGCAAACGAAACGAGCGAAAGCTGCCAGAAACTTCTCGGTGGTCAGGTCGGAAGTGGCCTCCAAGTGAATGGCCTTCGTGGAAAAGCAGACAAATACGCACACATAACCCTTGGTGATTAGGCACGCTCTCCGGTAGTTCCTTATATCGAAAGGACCGGCGTAGTCAATACCGGTATGGGTAAATGGTCTGGAGAAAGAAGCTCGGTCTGTTGGGAGATCACCCATTAGTTGGGTCTGTAGCTTCTTTTTGTGGATGATGCATATTTTGCAGGAATTCACCACCCCTTCATCAGGTTCGGATTCGGGGAATCCAATATTTGCCGCGGATGAGGCGAGTCATCAATTGACTACCGCCATGGAGAGTTATTTTTGTGCGTGAAATGCGCCAGCAGGCGACACAGGCGGCAACTGTAGGAAAGGATGATTGGATGACGCTCGTCATACTTCAGTCGATACGCCCCGACTCGCTAAGTCAGCGGGGTTATGTTCGCACCGAACATGAGCCCAATTCGTGGTGTCGGTAGTCTGAGCTATCTTGGTTACTCGATTGGCCCAAAGGTAGTCAGTGGCACGCTGGTTTGCTCAACCAGGCCAGCACAATAGTCGAATCGGTCCAGTAGTAGCGTGGGATCCTTTGTCGGCATGCTTGGCGGGATAGTCGTCGCCATTTCGGAAAGGAGCACTGCACCGCTCAGCTCTAACCGAGGAAGTGAGACGGTTTTCACGGGAGCAACTCGTGTTTTGCTGATAGCAGATGCACCGTGATATGATGGCCACACTCGACGCGCACGTAGATCGCTGCACCGTACGCCTTTTCGGAGGCATCGCAGAAACCGTAATGTTCTACCTTTACCGATGGCTGGGCACAAATCCATCTTGGAATTCGGATTTCGGGGAGTGCAGCGTAACTCTACAGAAAGTCCAGCCAGCGCTGGTACAACGCACTTGGCAGAGGTTCGTCCCACCCCAATTCTTGCAACCAGATTTCCTGCATGAAAATCTTGGACCGGACGATGAATGTGGCTAGCCACCCGCGGGTCAAACAGCTTCGCAATCTGAGAGAACTTCTCGCTTGGTAAAGGATGACTCGAGCGTGAACACGGGAGGAACAAAGAAGAACTCGTCTGACGTCGCCTTCCAGCGAACTCCGAGGGTCTTTGCCGTGCTCTCGGCATCGATTTCCAGAAAATCGGTGTGCAGGAGGTGATCATTTGGAAGACCGTCCAAAATCTCCTTTTATTGGACGTCCATTTACGCAGTGGAAAACCTGCGGAGTTGAGGGCGGCTTGCAATTCGTAAATGGCCAGCTGAGCTTCCTTGAACGAGTCTGCTCCGGCTAGGACGTCGTCCACGTACATGAATTGCCGCACAATGTGACTTGCCCTTGGAAATCGCGACCCGCCTGGTTCCGGAATAAGATTCGCTGAAAGGGGTGTGCGTCGGATGCACCCAACTCTGGCGATACATCTTTGTTATGTCGGCGTTGAAGACGTATCGGAAATAGCGCCACTTCAGGATTTGGATGGTTAAATCGGATTGGAGGACCGGACCAGCATGAAGCAGATCGTTCAAGCTCGTACCGTTCGCAGAAGGGCTGGACGCGTTGAATACCACGCGGACTTTCGTAGTAGTGCTCTCCGGCGATTACCGCATGGTGCGGGAGATAGTAATAATTCTTGACGTGGTTCGAACAAAATGGCTTTCGCAAAAGGAGTCCGACTCTCCTACTACCTTGATAGGTAGATCCTCCACCTCCCAAAACTTTGTGAGAAGTTTGTCCAACGGAGCGTCGCGGACGTAGGAAATTCGAGTGGAGAAGGATGCAATCTGGTCAGGAACAGCACTTGGCAATGGACCGGTAAGCACCCACCCAAAGATAGTTTCCTGTCCGAAGAGGGAGCCACAGATGTCGGTCTGTGAGCCGCTTAACAATACGGACGGAAGGAGATCGGCTCCGATCAGAACGTCTATCTGTGAGCTCTCATAAAACGTAGGGTCTGCTAATGGCAGGTTCGGCAAGTCTCGCAGCGCGTTCTGCGGGATCGGATATGACGGAAGATTGCCGGCGATCTCTGGCAGGACGTAGGCCGTGGCGTTTAACTGTACGCTCAGGTAACCAGGGAGCGAATGGAAAAATCACAGAGCTTCTTGGACTGAGCTGCTACAGTATGATTAAGGCCTGAAACTTGGGCTTGAATAAGGCGGAATGATAGTTGAATGATATTAAAGAGACGTTCCGTAATGAACGTTGCCTCGGAGCCCGAGTCGATTAGAGCGTGGGCACGGAAATTTGTCCCTCGGTGGCAAATGTTGATCATTGCAGTGCCGAGAAGTGCCGCTCTTGTTCCCGAGGAAAAATAGTTCTGAACGTTGGCTGGAGCGACGGAGGAACCGGACTCCTCCGCGGTCGCGGAAGTCAATTCGCTGGGAGCTGAGGTACCCCGATGCAGAAGCGTGTGGTGGCGGGCTCCACAAGTGAAGCAACTGTGGGCGCTTTGGCATTCCCGGGCTGGTGCCCTCTCGCGAAACAGTTCAAGCACAGCTGCCTTTTTTAATGCAACTGGCCCGCGCATCCACGGTCATCTGTAGGAAGTGCGGACAGAGTCGGATCGGATGGTTCTCTTTAGAGCAGAGATCACACGTTCTTCTCTTTGGACTCACTTGTGTCTGGAAGGAGTGAAACTTCCTGGGCACGGGACTCCCCTGAGACCGGAATGGGTTGGAGTTGCTTCCGGAGGGCTGCGAATTCAGGGTACCTTTGGACAGTGGTGGGTTCGTATGGCCTTTGGAAGTGGACGGGTCGCTCTCCATGGCCTCTAGCGTCAAATAGCGCTGAGTGAGGAAGGCGTCGATTTCCGCCCATGGAGGAACCTCTTTCTTGTCGGTGACGGATGCTTCCCACAGGGACCGCGTCAACTTCGGCAACTTGGAGGCACAGATAGTCACAAGGAGGCTATCCCAGTTGTCCGTGCAGACTTTGGGTGAGCAAGAGCGGTGAGGACCCCTTGCATCGTGCTTTGAAGCTCTTTCAAAGCTCGGCTGGTCTCAGACTCGACGCGAGGCAGAAAGAGCAGAATATTGATCTGGTTGGTCACCCGGAGCCGATTGTTTTCATATCGGTTTCGGAGGGCCGACCATGCCGACTCGAAACCCATCGTTGGTCAGCGGGGACTTTTCGACTATGGCCTTCGGATCGCCACTTGTCTTAGCGGTGAGATGATATAGCTTCTCTACCGGAGACAGCCTAGAATTGTTGATATAAATTGCCGTAAATAAATCTCGGAAAGTAGGCCAACGGACGTAATCTCCTGTGAAGACCTCGATGCCGCAGGGGCAGTCGACAGCCGCCCTGGTAAGTCTGCGGTGCAGACGGATGGACTGATGTTTGTGCCAGCTGAGTATTGAGATTAGCGAGGCACTGTTCAAATACCCCATAACACTCGCCGTACTTATCTCGGATGTCCTCTTGGACCCTTGGATCCTCGTCAACCATCACTGCGGAGCACGCTTTGTACTCCGCCTCGACATCCGCCCACATACTCAGAAGTTGTCCTCGGCGAACCTCGGAAAGAGATGCGGATGGAGCGGCAGTGATGCGCGCTTCCAAATGAGCCAAACGGCCGATGGCGGCGGCTAATCTTGCTCGTGCCGTAGTGGTGGCGGATTGAGCCATTTTAATAACGGGTCTCGAGCTGATGGGACTGAAAACGGAAGAGCTGGTGAGATCGTCTTGGATCCGAGCTGGCACCTTGAGAGTGACGGGAGACGGGAAGAGAACCGATTTGGTCCTGGCAGCAGGGCTGCTACTGGCTGCTCTGGGAGTGACTGGCGACTTGATCCTCTGAGTGGGGGTAGTTCCTGAGCCGGAAGAAGCGCGTAGCCGACGTGGAGAGGTCGCAGCCAGAAACCCTTTGCTGTCCTTGTCACCCGTTGGCATACTACGTACGCCCACGCGCAGAGTGTGGCTGCGAAGTCTGAAGCTGAAGTCGGATTGACGGAAGGAAAACAAAAAAAACTTAGGCTGGGCAGGGCACCACAACAGAAGGCAATAACTTCCGTAAATTCGCAAAAGAAGAGAAAACCCACTGCTGGGTGAATGGAAACGAAAAAGGCCTCGCTCTGTGTTGGACAACAATTTTTAATACCGACTCGGATTATTTGGGGTCGCTCTGGATCGAGGTTCCCAAACAATGAGTGGATCAATTGATACACGCCGAGGAGAGGAACGTTCACACTGGTTGTGACAATATTTAAAAAAAATATTGTTAGTGCGGCGCTTCTCCGTTTACCTTTTGACGGACTTGTGCAGTTGGCAAATAATATTTTTCTCGGAAGGATTGCGTACGAAATTATTATCTTTCTTGTTCAGTTGCGGCGGCTGTAGAGCCAAAAGGAATCACAAGCACGAGGAATGGGCCCAAAAACTAATTGCCACTGGATATGAAATAACAAAAAATAATTATTCCTTGTACAGTCGGCTTTTTAATTGAAGCGGAACCAACGTAACACTTTTGTATTTTTGGATAATTCGGCGGCTTGAATTTATTCGTTTTATTTGTCGGTGTTCGTGATACCGATAGTTGTCCTTACACGCTGTCACCTCTAGTTCGGAACATATACATAGACAGACAATTCCAACAAATTGGCACGAAAAAATGCGAAATAGCTATGGAAATGCGCTGTGCCTGGGTTCAGGATAATTTATTACGGAATTGGAGATAATATTATATCTTGTGGCGACCAAAGATGTTGCTGGAACGCGTAAACTGTTCGGAATCGCAGAATTTATTGTTAAATGTATGTGGATATGCGCGGAATGTATGTGTGGGATACGGTATTTAAATACGTAGCGTGGTATTTTCTTGTATGTGCGTAGGGTTATTTTAGGTACATATATAGTTGGCAATATAAATATATTGCGGCCAACTATGGAAATAAATGTATATATGTATGGAAATAAATGTGAATATGTGTATATGTACGAAATAAAACACTTTTAATTTTATTATGTTTGCACTCGGAGTGTGCCGATGTATTTTATATATGTGTGTAATGCATGTAGCGATGTATGTAATTATGTCGCTGCGGGTCCGCTCTTGCGACTTTGAATGCACATATGCTGCACTGCACTGGGGTGCACCTGGATATAGGTGATTTGATTTTTATTTAATTAATTTGATTTAATTAAACACACTGCACGCACAAACAAACACAAAAAACGGAATCGGAAAAACTACCGTAGCACTGGTAGTGGTAGATAAAGAAGTTGAGAGCAGCCGGAATCGCCAAGAATATGGCGCTGGCGAAAGAGGATGGAACTCAAAAAAAAGAAGATATGTATATAAGAATATATATACATATATAACGGAACGCGGACTTGCGGGGAATAAACCCAACCGGGAGACGAAGTCGTACTTATCTTGGGAAGTAGCGATGTAATCCACCGATGCTTGCAGGTTGGACTCCTCTTATAGGGAAGGCGAAGATCCGGCTCGAAGGACCAATGCTTGTAGGAGGGTGGATATCCCGGCAGTATTCCCAGTAAAAACGATCGGGGGCGTCAATTCAGTATGGCTTATATTTATTGCGGGTAAAACGGGGTTCACACAATTGGGGCTGGTGTTGGGTGTTGCGGCTGTGTTCGTCTGGCTAGAGCGAGTGACAGGTCAAGCTAGGCCTACGGCTAGAGCCCATGGTGAAGAGCCGAGTCGACCGCGCTCAAGAGCGCGAGAGCGAACAGCACAAGAGAAGCGCGCGAGCTAACAGCGCGCTGTTACTTCCGCTAACAGCGCTGCTGCCCCTCAACAATGCCTTACAATTGTTTTTTTTTTTCTATATAAATTAATATTTGATTCTTTAAGTAATTATATTATACTGACCTACTTATATTATACCTATACTCTATATTATACCCTTTCCTATATAGATTGTGAATCTACATATATGTCACACCCATATGTGAGATTTCCCGCTCGCTTTGGCTCCACTATGACCATATGACCACTCTCTTGTAAGAACGGATGAATCAATATGAAAAGATTTCATTAGTTTTGAAGTTAACTTAAAGTTCTATTTCAAAGACGTCTTACGACGGTGCTGGATATATTTCGACTGTACTGTCGTTCAATTATAAGATTGAGCTTAGGTCTAACATTGGGGATTTTGTATTTATGTCTTTGTTGCTGAGTACAGATAATCATATATATGTACATATTGTTTATCAGGCCACTTATGAGTGGACGATCAAATTCTGAGTGTACTGTGGGATGTGTTGTGTTTAGCGATAATTTGTCGCTTATTGTTTATTGTCGTTTATTGTTGATTTGATTTGCTATACCCTTACATTGGTTGGGTGTGCTGAATATTAAGGTTGCTCATGGACCACTCTTAAGCTTCAGAAAGAGTCAGTTGCAAACCCTGGCGGGAGTTATGACGGGGCCCTGGGTCATCGGCCCCATGGCCACAAGATACAGATGCCACACCAAGACTTTTGCTGCAGCTGCAGGGACGAGGAGGAAAAAGAGAGCATCCAGCACCTTTTCTGCAACTGTTTTGCACTCAAGGGAAGGCGTCACCAAATACTCGGCGGCGCCTTCGACGGGGACCTGGACAGCCTAGCAAACATGCCTCTAGAGAAACTGATGCTCGAGAGGTCTCGGGATGGTTCGCGAAACCTCCCTAGGTTTACCATGACGAGTGTGGGCATCACAATGGGCAGATCTGCCTTTCGAGTGACCTCGACTTCGGTGGAGCAGCTCTATAACCCTAACCTAATCGACGATGTTTGATAAACAAATTCATATATCCGATTTTTGAGAAATGGATCGAAAAAATAATACAATCGATCGGTCTTGTGTATGATTAATTGCTTTTAGATTATATCGATTGCTCACAAATCGGATAGAATACATTAAGTCGCGAAGAAAAAGATATAAGTAAATCCAGATTAATACGAGATGGAACATTGTGAGTCGCAGTTGCCGCGTCACTACTTTGATAATCTTCAGTCAGTACACATGTGAGCTTACGATTTATTTGCGATTTCAAAATATTTTGTCAGCTTTAGCAATTTAAATTTTTTTGCTACATCTGTCATCTACATCAGTTCTCACAACAAGTCTAGACTAGTCTCTAGTCTTCTCTTCTCAGTCTTCAAAATTGTTGCCTTTTGTCTTTTGTGTGGTCGGAAGGTGGGCGGGCCGAAATTTGGAAATACACATGTATTGAAGTGATATGGATAGCCAGTTTTGTTGATCTAGCTTTTCTTGTCTCTGAGTTCTAAGCGCTCATCTGGACGAACCGGCAAAGCAGACGCGGTGGAGTGTGGGAGAGATCGATGGGTAACGATGCCTCTCCAAATGGTTTTCTTCATTGTGGCTATAATAATGATCGGATCTGATCCAGATTCGCTCTTCTGATAGATAGGGGCTTTCTTTGCGATTCTGTTTTGTGAGCGCCCCTTTCTGTGGCGGGTCGAAAATGTGAAATGCACTTTGTAGCAGTGAGATAAGTGTGGTCGGAAAAGTTGCCGTCTCTGTATAACACACATCCCCTTTTACCACAAATAGAACATACCACTTAACTCTTCGAGTACGGGTATAAAATGTAGTTAAGCATACATTTATCATACATATCTTTTCAAAAACCGTTGGTCTAGTACGAACCGGAAAACTTGTGTTGAGTAGTGTTATCATTTAGTATTAATAAAAAGTTACTGATCTGTTATGCCGTTAAGCTTCCAAAGGCTTTCGATAGTAGTGGAATATTTGAAATAGGTCTATAATCTGTTGCATTTAGTTTTGGGATGGGTATAATCTTAGCTTCTTAACCATTTTCAGGAAACGTCGACGTCATTAAAGCAGGATTGAATAAATGAGTAATTGGTGCTATAATATATGGAAGTACTATATAAGTTTAAGAAATGTTGGGTTCATATCAACTACTCCAACTGCGTTGGTCTTTATTTTGACAGTCAAGAGCATCACTCGGATTCGCGCAGATAAATTTAAAGTCAGAAATCTATGACTCAGTTTTGTAACAAGACAGGTACAGGTGACAGGTACCGATGTTTATGAAAATTATATATTTAGTAATGTAACATCAATATTTGCTTCGGCAATAGATTGTTGTTTCCCAATCCCTATACTTTAAATGACTTGCCGTTTTTATTTATAAGGGATTTCTTTGGCATTTGACTCATACTTATTTCTGAACGTAGTATATTCTTTATAAATTGCGGATCAGGGGTTTGGTGCTCTTGAGAACCGAGTGCGTAGGGTTTGCCCCTAAGTTTAAAATACACAAAATGGAAAGAAAGGAAAATGGAAGTGATTGAAATATTTTTCTTATTATTATGATTTTCGTGTTTTGTTAATTTTACAGACATTGCAATGCATTGGCGGCTAAAAACAAAATTTTATGCACGAAAGCTTTATTATGTAAGCTCATCAGCTATTTGTGTATGGTTGTGAATAGTACCAGTGTGAATCAATGCTTCTCTTCCGTTTTTTTCCGGGTTGTGCTTAGTGTGAAACGGGTTTAGTAAATCTACAAACAATACTTATTTATGTGCACATATTCTTTACAGTTGTTGTCAAGACCAATATGTTGGGGATCCCTGCAGAAACGAGGTTAAAAATACTGAAACAGCCCAATGCAAATATGGCCAGTGTAGCAAAGAGGACGATGGATATTAAAATACATTCAAGATGTTTTTGTGTCTGGAGATGTCGCTGCCATTGCCTTGAAAAATTGGAAACTTATATTAATTTTAATGTTTGTGAAAAAATGAACTATAAATCAGAAAATGATGCAGGGCTTCTTTTAAGCTGCCCACCTGCAGATCAACGAAATGATATATGCGTGAAAAGCAGTATTACCAGAAATAATTTAAAATCATATTTTTTGTTGTTAACAATTCTACGCTTTTTTCTTCTCTTATTGACGGTGCTGTTGTTATTAGGTAAGTAAAACATTAATAAAAATTTTTAATGATCCAGTCTATGTTATTACTGAAAAAATCCTCTAGCTGAGCCATCCATGAGGGTGCCGGCTGGTCAATAGACACTACAAGCCAATTTTTTTTTTGTAATTTTTTAATTTTCTGTTTTGGAAGGGATATAGGAATAAAATTTCTAGAGGATCGAATAGGAATCGTGAAGTTTATACGGCTCAACAAGTCAGGGCTGTCGGTGTCCCCAGATCAAGTTGTGCATGAAAATCACACCAAGCTTTTTTTCTACGATTTAGTAAGGGTGGAAGGTCTATCAAAAGCAATCTATTAGAGTCAGAAAAGAATATCGCCCCTTATACCAGTTGAGGTCACGCAGAGCTAAAAGTAAAGGGTTTTTCTGCACTGATTCTATACGGTCATCCGCATACATGAGTACTCGAGAGTTTGTTAATACCAGAGCTCGCAAATAACAGTTGACCGTTTCTTGCAGCCACCAAAAACTGTTTTTGCGCACCACTTGCGCAAAAAGTCAGACAAGAACGTTCACCAGTGTCTCTTGAACGAACGGTCTGTGCTCAACCAAAAACCAATTTCGTGTTTCCTTTTTGCTCTGCTCATTCGCTGACCGTTTTGCAACGAGCGAATAAAATAAAAGTCTTTTGCATTTGTATGAGTGTATATGCGAATGATCAGTCTACTTGTAACCACACTTGCACACTCACACTTTTTTAATAAAAAGGCACTGAAGTCAAAAAGACCGTTTACGATGAGCCTTTCGTTTTTCGCTCTTCTGCTGACCCTCAATGAGCGAACGTTCAGTTGGATCGCTCTCTCTAAGTTGTTGTTGAGTGAGCATAAAAGAACCTCGCAACTGAGAACAGTTAACCGAAAACGAAAACAAAGAGCAACGAAAGTTCTGTTCAGAGCGAGAGCACTCGTGCATCGTCTTTTTCGGTTGTGTTAGAGAGCGGACCGCAAAACGAAAAACGGTTGATTGTTATTTGCGAGCTATGGTTAATACTAAAGGCAGGTCATTTAGGGGCATAGATGGCTGCCTTGTGGTACTCAGAAGAAACCTAAACAGGTGAAGAAAAGGAGTTTTTGAAGAGGACTCTTTGAGACCTAGAGTAAAAAGGTAGCTGGAAATCCATTTCAAAAGATTGGGCGGATACCCTAAAAGATCAAGTTTTTGTGCTAGAAGGGAATGGTTTAGAGAGTCGAATGCTTTACTGAAATCGGTGTAAATAACATCTGCATGTTACTTCGGAAGCCTTTAATGATAAAAAAGGAAAACTCTAGTAAATTTGCAGTTGTTGATCATCGCCATATAAATCCGTGCTGAGCTGGAGATATAAGTGATTTGCAGAGATGTTGCAAGTGCACCCGCACTTACAAAACATTTAGGAATATCGGGTAACTTCGATATACCTCAATAATATATTGCGTCACATTAATGGGGGCTCGTCCGGAATTAAATGCAATAATGTACATCAATCATTAAATTGTTAGTACATTATGGCAATACAACAAAAACACCCAGGGGAAGTAGATTGGAGAACGGCCAGAAAAGTCGACAAAGGGAGAGCGAGACAGCACATTGAAAAATGATAATTTCACAATAGCCTACGAGTATGGTGAAATACCACGAGAGCGGGGAAGGCAGTGAATGGCAGGAGAGATGAGGGTGTGCATGCTCGGCTAAGAGAAAGAAAAAAGAACTTACTTACATTCAACTTACATTAAATATCTCTAAAATAAAAGAATGTTAAAATAAAGAAAGAATGTTAAATAAATTATCTCCTACATTTATTTATACATTTATGCTATCTTTCTTACGGAGTGGAATATTAAAATATTCCTTCCAGATCGGGGGAACACATGGATCCACAATACCTGAGTACACAGCCGGGGACTTAGTCAGGACCTGATGGAAACACCGGCTTAACTAGTTGAAGATCATGAAGCCGTGAGCTTTCGTTTAACCGCGTTAAATGAAAATGCAGTACGATCTAGGCAAACTGTATGGATTCGGCTGTCTGAAGTTGTTTAGAATGCTCTAAAACATGAAGGGTAATAAATAACCACATTTACAAACCGCACTTATGTACACCAATGTAAATTAATATTTGGACGTAAACTCATAAATTGTCCCAAAATACGAACCCTACAACCCTTATCTAGTCCTTAAGTGCATCGCCGAGATATCTTCTAAAAAGGATCCCACGCTAACACATGTCTGCAATGCGTTGGTCGCCGACGCAAAACACAATGTACTTATCTTATCTTACTACCTAAGCTATATATAAATCACACACACACATACTACTGCGTTGGCTCTAGACATAAGCCTAGTTTAACTTTCACAGTCGAGCTACCTAAACTCATACATTTGAAATAAAGAATCAGTTTTAATATTGAACTCAACAGATGTAGATGTTTTAATCTCGGTTTGGTCAAGGCATCTACATTTTGGTCCTTCGACATCTTTGCAGTTGCACCCTCTATGGTAATGCAACTCAGAGAATAAACCAGCACCTTAAAGATTCTGTTAAGTGCAAGTCACTTACAGCTACAGGTTGCTAAATAAGTAACTCTAGTATCCCCTTGTTGGTAAGGTGCAGAGTATAAAAAACAAAAACAAAAAGATACAAAAGTCTTTTTTATGTTTTAATTTAACATTAAAAAAAAATTTTTTTTTGGAAATTATAAATTTTGACACCGTGCAAACATTGGCGTATTCGAGGCCGTAACATCGAATAAAAATAAAAATAAAAATAAAAGTAAAAATTTTTTACATTGTGGTCGAGAAATCGACAGAGATAAAGTTACAAGTTCAAAGTTCAAGTTACATACGTCAAAAAAAAAAAAAACCTCAGAAATCATCAGTGACAGAAAAGATAAACAAACACAAAAAAAAACCCCTACAAAAATCGTCAGTTACAGAAAAAGATTAACGAACACAAATTTAAAAAAAAAAACACAAAAAACATAGTGACACAAAAAAATTACTGAAACTACACCGCCAGAAGCAACGCCAAACGATCTACAACCACACAGCACCGACTAAAAAGGAACTACAACAACAACTACAAACAGCAGCTCCCATCGACCGAATTTCATCAGCTGAGTTTTTCTTTAAATTAAAATTTTTTTTTTTTTTTATTAAGTAAATTTTAGTTAAAATTTAATTTTTATATAATTTTCATTGTCGAATTAAAATATATACATATATAAAAACAATATGATGTCCAAAGACCATAGCCTTAATAAAAAGGCAAGTAGAGATAACGTCCATTATAAGGGCGTTAGAAGAATTTAAAATTTTTAAGTAGGGAACAGTTAAAAGATTTTAAATTGTTGTCAGCGGAATACATACATAACAATGACATACTGATGAAAATTGGTGTAGTCGATCACGACTATTTTAAGAAAAACCACTATGTAGCTATGATGGAGATATTAGAAAGAATACAAAAAAAGTCGATAGGCAAAATCAAATAAGTGTAGGCTCCGATATGGAAAGTTCATACGGACTAGATCAGAAGGCTTCTAGCTTAGAGCAATGCGCGAAAAAAAGATAGCAAACTATCAAAATCAATAGAGCAGTTAAAAAAATATTTAGAAGACACATTTATTTGCTATAGACGACGGCAAAAAAAAGAAAATTTTGAATTTAGGATAGAAAAATTAAATTTTTATTGGAAAAAAGGTAATTTCTATAAAGGAAGACGAACTAATTGATAAGTATGATGATGTTTTAATTGAATTAGAGTTTGACGTAGTAACTGTAACTAAGATCATGAAGAAAAAAAACTTCAGGATAACGGGCCGAAAATTACAAATCAAAAAATTGATGATTTGCCAACACTTCCAAAAATTCAAGTACCTACATTCTTTGGGGATTCCAAAGATTGGGACCTGTTTTTGAATTATTTACTGAACTTATCCATTTAAGAGAGGATTTAAGTCCTACCTTAAAATTCAATTACCTTAAAATTTCACTTAAGGGAGAAGCGAGAAATGTAGTTTCTCACCTATTGTTAGGTTCAGGAGAAAATTATGCGACCGCTTGGGAATTGTTAACCAAGCGGTACGAAAATAAAAGGAAAATATTTTCCGATCAATTAAACCACCTTCTTGAGCTACAAAATTTAAATGTAGACTCAGTTAGGCAGGTGAGGATGTTTATTGACACTATAAATGAATCAATCCACTTAATCAAATTAAAGGCACAGTTATCTGATGAGGTTGATGTAATCTTTGCACACATAATTATTAGAAATTTAATAAAAAGAGGCTCTGCAAATATATGAAGAGCCATGTTAAGAAAAACAAGGAAATTCAAAAATTGTCCGACGTCATGGATTTTTTGGAGCAACGATTTAACTCGATAAGCTCGGTTCAGGATGAAAAACCTGTTAAAAAATATTTAGTAACAATATAAAAAAATTTTCGACTAATAGTTGTCCGATTTTGCAAGGTATGGGGCACACAATATTTCAATGTCACAAATTTAGGGCTTTAAATCCATCTGAAAGAATGGATAAAAGTTAAAAAAGGCATTTTTGTGTTTTAAATGCCTAAAACACACAAATAATAAAAAATGCACTAGCGATACATCATGTTCACTGTGCAAAAGAAATCACCACAGCATGCTACATATTAATTATTTAAATCAAAAAAGTGAAAAAGTTAACACTTGCATGACGTCGGAACAAGCGTTGTTAGCTACAGCGCGTGTTCAAATAAAATCTTCTAATGGAGAATTTGAAACATTTAGAGCTTTGATTGACAGTGGGTCACAAAGCACAATTATTTCAGAAGAATCTGCGCAGATTTTGAAATTACCAAAAATTCGTTCTCAAACAGAGATCAGTGGGGTATCTTCCACGGAAAGTGCATATCAAAGCATAAAAGTAAATCTTCAAATCAAAAGTAAAAATTTACAAAAGAATTTTAAGGTTGAAGCCATGATACTGCCAAAATTAATGAAGGCGCTTCCAGTCAACACCGTTAATGTTGACAAATCAAAATGGGAAAAGTTTAATTTAGCTGACCCCGATTTTAACAAACCTGGCCGGGTTGACCTTATAATTTGGGGCAGATTTATACGCTCATATTCTACAGAATGGGTTGTTAAAATCAATGGGCTCTTGGGTCAAAAAACTGAGTTTGGGTGGATTGTCTCTGGATGTAAAAAATCTAAAAGGAAAAGAGGCAATTGTTGCAACTACTATCGAATTAAAAGATATGGATCGATATTGGGAAGTGGAGGAAGAAGACAAAAAATGATATCGAATCTGAATTATGTGAAAACAACTTCATAAAAACAACAAAAAGAGATTCAGACGGGCGATACATTGTGTCAATTCCATTTAAAGAAGATGTCACCTTAGGAGATTCAAAAGAAACAAGCACTAGCTCGTTTTATGAATCTGGAGAAAAAATTAAATAGGAATGAAAAACTTAAGGTTGACTACACTAAATTCATGGATGAATATATGGATTTAGGACATATGGTCGAGGTAAATAATGAAGGTAAATATTTTTACCACATCAGGCAGTTATTAGAGATTCAAGCCTAACGACCAAGCTAAGAGTAGTTTTTGACGCTTCAGCCAAAACTACTAATAAAAAAAAGTTTAAATGATATAATGTGGATTGGTCCACGAGTTCAAAAAAGATATTTTTGACATTATTATTAAGTGGAAAATGGGAATATGTTGTATCAGCGGACATCGAAAAATGTACCGTCAGATAAAAATAGTCGAAAAAGATCAAAAATATCAATATATTTTTATGGAGGAATTCCCCGGAGGAAAAAATTAAAAATTATAAATTGACAACCGTCACTTATGGTACTGCATCTGCTCCATATTTGGCCACCAGAGTTCTGGCTGATATAGCAGACAAATGCCAGAATAAAAAATTAGTGAAATAATTAGATATGATTTCTATATGGATGACTTAATGACAGGCGCGTACTCTATAAAAAGAAGCAAAAATGTAATTCAATTAATTTCCAACGAACTAATAAAAGTTGGATTCAATTTAAAGAAAAATGGATTTCCAACAATTCAGAAATAATAAAACGGTGGAAGACACTGGTGACAATAAAGTCCTTAGTATTGTTGAGAATGAAAGTGTTAAGACTCTGGGACTAAAATGGGAACCTCAAAAAGATTTTTTAAGTTCAATGTAAGTCGCGGGTCATCCAAAATAACAAATAAAAGAGTGGTGTTATCGACACTATCGAAAATCTATGATCCCTTAGGATGGCTGGCTCCGTGACCATTGTAGGAAAACTGTTCATTCAAAGGTTTTGGATAAAAAAAGTGAATGGGATCAGGAATTATCGAAAGAAGATAGGAAAAGACTGGGAAACTTACAAAGAAAATTTAATACATTTAGAAAACATTCCGAATTCCAAGGTGGATAAACTCCAAAAAGAATTTTCAGTAATACAACTTCATGGGTTTGCTGACGCTTCGGAAAAAGCATATGCTGCAGTAGTGTATGCAAAGATAGGAAATGCTGTAATAATAGTAGCTAGCAAAAGTAGGGTCAATCCAATTAAAAATAAAAAACCATCGAAACTAGAGCTGTGTGCAGCTCATTTGCTTAGTATACTAATCCAAAAGAATAAAGAATCATTTGACAGTATGGTAGAAGTCTATGCTTGAGTGATTCCACTATCACACTAGCATGGATTAAGAGTGGTAAAAGTAAGATCAAATTTATTAGACGAAGAACGGATGACATTCGGAGATTGACGAATACTGAATGGAATCATGTGAAATCCGAAGATAATCCAGCTGACTTAGCATCTAGGGGGATCGATTCTGACAAACTGACTAACTGTGATCTTTGGTGGAAAGGTCTAAAATGGCTAGCTGAAGCAAAGGAGCATTGGCCTCAACAACAAACCATAGAGGAAGCTGTACTGATAAACACATTAATAAATAACGAAAAAAGACGATCCGATTTACGATTTATTGGAAAGGTATTCCTGCATTAAAAATTATACGTATAGTGGCTTACACGATTAGATTCATTTACATAAAACAAAAGAATAAATCATATCCATGTTTTCTCTCAGTAAGCGAATTAAAGCTGGCTGAAAAGGTGGTTATAAAGAAACAGCAAGAAATACCAGTTCCGTTTTAAATACACTGCCTAAAAAATAACAAAAGAAACAAAGACAAATAACAGAATTTTTGTCTTTAAATCCGTTTCTAGACACGGATGGAATACTTCGAGTGGGTGGAAGATTGCAAAATTCCGCTGCCGAATTCGATGTGAAACATCAATAATGTTAGACAAATGTCACATATCAGGGTTATTAATTAAAAATGCCCATAAAGAATCCTTACATGGAGGCATAAACTTGATGCGTAATTATATCCAAAAGAAAGTATTGGATTTTTCGGGCTCAGAAATTCGTTAAAGAAATATTTAAGAGAATGCGTCAAGTGCGCAAGGTACAGACAAAAAGACAGCTCAACAAATAATGGGCAATCTGCCTCAATACAGAGTTACAATGACATACCCTTCTTAAATACTGGGTAGATTATGCAGGTCCTTATTACGTCAAATGTTCCAAAACCCGTGGACAAAAAGACCTATAAGGGCTATAAATTTGTTTGTATGGCTACCAAAGCCATACATTTAAAGAAATAGTCAGTGATTTAACTTCTGATGCATTTTTTTTGATTTATCGCTAGACGAGGTAAATATTGCCAACATATATTCCGACAACGGTACAAATTTCGTAGGAGCTTCAAGAAAGTTAGATCAAGATCTATTTAAAGCAATCCAAAAAATTCTATGATTGCTGCGCAACTTGAAAAAGATAGGATTGATTGGCATTTTATTCCCCGGCAGGACCTCACTTCGGAGGTATTTGGGAAGTAAAATTTATCACCTTAGTGATCGGGGACCAGAGCCTAACATACGAAAAATGTCAACGCTCTTATGTCAAATAGAGGCATGTCTGAACTCAAGACATACTCTGCGTTGATCAACAAAAGTTCTTACTCCAGGTCATTTTTAGTGGAAGACCAACATTAGATATAGTTGAGCCAATGACAGATGAAAAATTGGAAATCTAGATCGATGAAACTAATCCAAAAGATAAGAAAGACTTCTGGGAGAAGTGGAAAAGAGTATATCTGCATACTCTTCAGCAGAAGGAAAAATGGAAGAAGGAAAGTCTAATATAGAAGAAGGACAAATTGTCCTCTTAAAAGATGAAAATTGTCATCCAGCCAGATGGCCAATAGGAAAAGTGGAAAAAATCCATAAAGGCAAAGATGAAAAGGTCAGAGTAGTAGAAGTTAAATTACAAGATGGATTTATCACCAGACCCATCAGTAAAATTTGTTCCCTTACCCGGAATTAAGTCTGTCGACAAAAGTTGAGTCTGATACTGAAGAAATCCAGCAAAAAAAAAGACATACTAGAAATTCATCGAGAATGTCCCAAACTCAGTTTTATAATGGCCATGTTGTTATTTATATTAAGTTGTCAATTTTCTAACGCATCACCCAAAGTTAATAAACCGAAATATGCAATAGAAAAAATAAATAAGACTTCGGCAATATATTTAGATCCAATGGGGGACGTTAAAATAGTAGCCTCCTCTTGGAATCTAATTATTTTCTACAATATGGACGCCTATTTTGAGATGCTGAAAAAGGGTAAAGATCTGATTCCGAAAATGAAACTGATTTGCGAAAGGCTTCATACTTTCGAAGACCAATGCTTTTTAGTTTTGGATAATACAGAAAAAGAAATTGTTAGACTTAGAGGAAAATAACAAACTTTTCATGGCTCAAAGTAGATCAAGAAATAAGCGAGCTCCATTTGGATTTATGGGATCCTATATCACATTTTATTTGGGATAATGGATGAAGACGATAGGGTTCAAATGGAGGAAAATATGAAAAACTTATTAAGCAATCAGCACAATCTGAATGAGCTAACAAGAAAACAAACTTCTTTAGTCGATTCTACAACAAACGTTTTAAAAACAACTACTGATGAAGTCAATAGAAATTTTAAAGGGAATGAATACGCGAATTGAGAATATGACTGCTATACTACAAGAATCATATTATGTATACAGAGAATCTATCAAATTCTTCATGATAACCAAACAATTAAGTGACATAATAGATGAATGCGAGAAAATACAATCTGGAATAATAAGCTTATTGATAGACATTAATCATGGTCGACTTAACACTAACATTTTAAAACCCAGTCAATTAAAAGGGAGATTTATAAAATAAAGGATAAGTTATCAGAAAAGTTTGTTTTTGCCAGGGAAAAAGAACCGGCACAGAGCTAAAAAGAAGTTTATACTCTACTAACGGCAAAGGGGCTTATTTGTCGATAAAAAGCTTATAATAAACGCAAAAGATACCTTTGTTTGGTCGACATGCATCAGCTTTATTCAGAGTCGTTCCAATACCAGTCAGAATTGAACAACGCATGATTATGGTGCACGTCGATGTTCAGTATTTAGTTTATAACTTCGAGATAGATGCATATCACCTTATGAAGGAATCTACCCTTAATAAGTGTCAAAGGTGGCAATCTAATAAAAAGAGTTTGTGAAGGAAGTTGGCCTTGGAAGTAGTGGCAGCGATGGCGGTTGTGAACTGAAGCCTCTCAAACCAAATAGAGCAGCAAATTGCATATACAAGTCAATCGTTGAGAGCAAGTCGTATTGGATAGAGTTAGAAAGAAAAAGTAGTTGGGTTTTTAAGGTTGAGGATAATACAAAGGCTCGGTTACAATGCGGCACCACAAGCTTAGAGATAGTAGATTTGCCGGAACAAGGAATTTTAACAATTAGGTCGAACTGCACTGCTCGAGTTAATGATATGATTCTAATTCCTCACCACAGTATAGAAACAGAAGCGCAAAAACATTGTCTTTGTCATATATAGGAGACATTAGCAGAAACACCCCAAGATTGTTTGGAACCAATTAGACTCACCAATTATTAATCATACAGACGAAATAAACCGCTTAAAAGAGTGAATTAAATTATTTGAAAACGCACAAGCTAGAAATTAAAACAACTAAAATTTCACCATCTTTCGGGCACACATCTTTAATTTTAGTAATAATAATAACTATAACTATATTTGTATATTTTATAAGAAAAATAAATGTAAGGCGGCAATTGCAAGGCATTGTTATACCGGAAAGCATGGTTAGGTAAGGCGAACAATAAAAAATATATGTTTCAAGGTAATGAACATGTAAAGAATAATGTATTGAACTCAAAATTATAATTGAGAAATAAAATTGTAAAAGTACTACTCGGCACTTTTTTCTGGCCTTTTGCAGAATGTTTAGAATGCTCTAAAACATGAAGGGTAATAAATAACCACATTTACAACCGCACTTATGTACACCAATGTAAATTAATATTTGGACGTAAACTCATAAATTGTCCCCAAAATACGAACCTACAACCCCTTATCTAGTCCTTAGTGCATCGCCGAGATATCTTCTAAAAAAGGATCCCACGCTAACACATGTCTGCAATGCGTTGGTCGCCGACGCAAAACACAATGTACTTATCTTTATCTTACTACCTAAGCTATATATAAATCACACACACACATACTACTGCGTTGGCTCTAGACATAAGCCTAGTTTAACTTCACAGTCGAGCTACCTAAACTCATACATTTGAAATAAAATCAGTTTTAATATTGAACTCAACAGATGTAGATGTTTTAATCTCAGTTTGGTCAAAGGCATCTACAGAAGTAGTTTTAATCGGAATAGATTCTTTGGAAAAATTGGGCAAAAGATCGTCAAAAAAGATCTTTGTTTGCCGACGAATTAGAAATGATGGCGAGGGATAGATGAACGGACGTTCTAGGCTTTACTGTTTGCGCAGCTTTAACTCTGTTTAGGGTTCAGAGAAAAGCTTATTCTGCATCGAAAGGTAATTTTAAAAGCATTGAGCCTTTAAAATGTTGATGTTTGACCGAGCTGCTACATAGCAAGAGAGAGAAAAGAAGGAGAGCCAACTTCTTGAAATTTTGTATAAAGTCTTGATTTGTTTAGATAGCTCACTCGATCGATGCAATAAAAAAGGTATTATATCGACCAGTATCGACCGATACTTAGAGTTTAGGATGGTATAAGTCTTCAGATACTGTGAAAGTGGAAGGGCTCGTGCTTGCTAACGGTATGGTCGGATCAAAACAAACATGATGGTTTGTTGACTTGAGAAAGGGACAGGTCTAGCGAGTCGTTAATAAAAGTCATTAGACTTTATTATTATTAGACTTGTTTACCGAAAACCAAACAGTACCTGGAAAATGGAAATCCCCAGAACTATCATACGGTCTTTATCTGATAGCTAGGAAGAAAAAGTTTTTTTGCAAAAGCGGAAAGTATCGGAAATAGAAAAGGCTGGAAAGAATCAGTTTTATGCTGTAGTAGCCAGTAGAAATTTGGGAAATTTATTTTGTAAACGTTTATATCTTGTGGCATATACGATTGCACCGTTAAGGTAGAGCTTAAAGCTCTACTGACACCGTGCTGTGAGGAATTGAATTTCCTCACAGGGGCCTATAGAGGGTTAAGCCGGAGAGTACGGCGAATTCAGCCGGGCCAGAGAGCCGAGCAAACGGAAGTGGTCGGCAGGACGCGCGGGCGGTAGCCAGCCCATGGCCAATGGTGGCCGTGAGAGCACGCCTGGCGCCGAGGCCGGGAATGGAGGGAGCGCACAGGAGCGGCGCTCACGCCGCTCAGGAAGACGGCGGGATCGGGTCGGCAGCGGTCCAGCGCGGTGGAAACCCGCGTAGGCGCAATGGAAAAGTACCGACGGAACGCGTGGTTGTCCCATTGTTGCAGCGACACGGGCGCCGGCGTCGCCTGAGGGTATAAAGGAAGCCCAGCGACAGTGGCGCAGGACATTACGCCGAGGATCAGTAAGCGGATAAGTGCGCGAATCTAACCGAGTGACGTGAAACTCTGTGAGTGATCGTGCGACGCGAGTGAAGCAATCAGGAGCATTTCAGCACGGAGCTGAAATATAAAAGACGAAGTGGCACGCAGGATACTACTCACCGCTTAGGGTGGGTAACAGCAAAAAAGGTAAGCCCAGAGTGTGTGGAGCTGTGAGTGGCGGACGAGGCGGTTGTCACGTCAGAACCCCAGCCGTAGCACGCGGGAGCCACGCCAAACCGAGAACCAAGCAGTGGTAGCGCGAAGCCAGAGTCGCCAGCGGAAGGCCAGCAGAGGCCCAGCAGGTAGCATCTTATAAGATAAGCGCGTAAAAGATCCGTTAGCATAAGATACAAATAAAGAGCAATTATAAATTTCCCCAAAAAAACAATCTGTGCGTTTTCTTGTTGTCTGTGAGGCAACAAATAAATTCGTTACGACAAACTCGTCGGCCGCTGAGCCAGCCCTGCTGATCAGACCGGAGAGAAACAGTTCGTTACAACTGGCGCCCAACGTGGGGCCTCGCGACAAATAAGAAAACAAAAGTGAAGTTTTGGGAGGTTTAAGATGAGGAGTCGGCAATGGATTCACTTCCTGAGGAAGGAGGTCTTGATCCAATGTGCCTTGGCATTCGGGGTGAAGTTGGAGGAACAGTGGCCGAGATGCGGCGAGTGTTGAAAGATTCGGTGAAGAAGCACGAGACGGAAACAGTACGCCGCCAGGTTGGAGGTGTGGGAAATGCGGGCCGGCAGAGCCTCACCCGGCCACCAAACGAAGACAAGGCGGAGGTGTACGAGCGTGTGCCATTGCCGGCAGGCGCGGGCCCATCGTCCGTGTTGAGGTTGCCAGGCGTGTTCCAAGAGGAACTCATAGCGAGCAGCAATACCGAAATGAGCCACTCTCAGGCCGGGACCCAGCAGACCGCGGCCAGCGGCGTAGGCCAGGCAAGTGAGACGTCGACGGCAGGCCGAGAGGCGTGGAGGAACCGACCCGAGAGGGGAGGTGCCTGAAGCGCAGTCAGGGAGGCCGCCCTTCCTGAACTACGCCAACGTGGCGAAGCAGGTGAGGAATGCTCCTTTCGTTTTGATGGGACGGCGAAACCATTGGAGTTCTTAGAGCAGGTCGAGTGGTCGGCGGACATGTATGGTATGGACCGAAACCTAATCCCCAGGACCATGCCGGTGCTACTGAAGGGCAGGGCGTTGATGTGGTTCATCGCGAACAACCGCCAGTAGCGGGCATGGAATACCTTCGCGGCCAGTTTTTCAGGCCTACTTCTTGCCCCGGGGGTATTTCGAAAAACTGCTGCGGATCGCGCGGAGTTCCAGCGGGAAAGTCCGGTGGGACGAGCGAGGGCGACCAACCGTTCACGAAAAACGACCGCGGCAGAGGTGTGTCGCCGCTGCAGGATGAGCCGAACCGCGGCACTCGGCAGACGGACAATAACTCGTCAAAGCCAATAGCCAGACGCATTTCAATGTGGAAGGGGATTCGTGAAAAGAATCCCTCCCAAAGCGTGTCATCGGTGTGGGAGCGACGAGCACTGGGCGCAGGCATGCCAAGGGCGTCCACTAACTTTCTGCTGGCTGTGCGGAAAGGTTGGCGTGGCCACATGGCAGTGCTGCAGAAGAGCGGGAAACGCCCCTCGACCCACGCCGAGGAGGGCCGTGCCGGGTCGCAGGGGATGAGGCCGAAACTAATCGGTGGACTCACCGCGGAGGAGGAACCAGTTGTCGGCCGTGGTGGTGATCTCCGGAAAGAATGGAGGAGCCACGGTTGACACGGAGGCCACAAGCAGCTTCGTGGGGAGGGCCGAATGAAAGAGTCCCGGAAACAGGTACGGCTGGCTGACGGTCGCAGTCAGGCCATAACCGCAACTCGAAGTGGAACTGGCCTTCGGACACCAGAAAATGCCGATGACTCTTCTCGTCTTGCGGAGTCATCGATGCGCTGGTCTAGGATGGAACTTCATCACCGCAGTCGGGGTAAGTGACCTGTGCGGGGGCACAGGGGTCGTGATCCCTGCGAAAGGTCGGCGAAAATGGGCGGTTTTGAGAAAGGCTATCGGTGGTTCTGAAGACCACAGAAAGTCGAAAAAAGGCGAGACTGGCATTCCGGAGGAAGGCGTGTGTAGTGGTTGGTCTGAAGAAGCGTCAGTCAAAAATTCTTGGCCAAAAAATTGAAAAGTTTAAAAGGTTGAAGGAGTGTCGCATGTGGCGGTGCATACAATCACGATGAGCGATGCTGTACCGATTAAACAGCGATACAACCCGAAAAACCCGAAAGATGCAGCTGAGATCAACCAGAAAGGTGGACGAACTACTAGAGTATGGGGGTGTATCGAGCCCTCGAAGATCCCACAGCTCCCCATCGTGATGGTGAATAAGAAAACCGGACAGTGGAGGTTGTGCGTGGACTTTTTGGCAAATTAACTCGAAGTCAATCAACTACATTCTGGACCAGCTGAAGAAGTGCGTTTCATCAGCAGCTTGGACTTGAAGGACGGGTACTGGCAGATCCCACTGGAAACAGACAGCCGGAAATTCAAAAGGCATTCACGGTGCCAGGCAAGGGTCTGTTCCAGTGGAAGGTGATGCCGTTTGGCCTACACTCAGCGTCGGCTACGTTTCAAAGGGTGCTGGACCAGGTGATCGGTCCAGAGATGATGCCGCACGTCTTCGCGTATCAGGACGACATCATCGTAATTGGCCGCACCAAGGAGGAGCGTCAGCGAAACCTAGAGGAGGTATTCAGGCGGTTAAAACGGGCCAATTTTAGACTCAACGTGGATAAGTGCCAATTCTTTCGAAAGGGAGTTGCGGTATCTGGGTAATTTGGTGACAGGGAGGCGATATACCGACCCAGAGAAGGTGGCCTCAATTGCAGGCTTAAGCCACCCGCAAACGTGAAAAAACGGCGCCAGTTCTGGGGCGTTGCCTCGTGGTACCGGCGTTTCGTGCTGGGGTTTGCCACGATGGTGCAACCACTCAGCGCCTTACTGAAGAAAAAGGCAAAGTTGGGTGGGCGCCCGAACAGCAGCAGGCATTTGAGGCCGTGAAAAGTAGACTGGTGGCGGACCCCGTGCTGGCGTGCCCCGATTTTCAAAGAAATTCGTGCTGCGGACGGATGCCAGTGACTATGGTTTTGGGGCAATCCTTACGCAAGAAGACGGAAAAAGGGTAATTTCCTACGCCAGCCGAACAGCAGAACGGGGAGAGGTATTCAGCCACGGAGAAGGAATGTTTGGCCATAAGTGTGGGCCGTGAGGAAGCTCAAGCCATACCTGGAGGGATACCACTTTAAAGGTTGTCACCGACTACAAGGCATTGAAGTGGTTGAACAGCATTGAAAGGCCGACAGGAAGGATCGCCAGGTGGGCATTGGGTTGCAGCAGTACGACTTCGAGATAGCGTACAGAAAAAGGGGTAGCAACATCGTAGCCGATGCGCTGTATCGCCAGCCCATGGAGGAGCGGTATTTAAGAGTGGAAGAGAGAAAAAAACATCTCCGCGGGTCCAGGAGGAGCCGTGCGGATGGTTAGTAAAATTAAAGAAAATGAGAAGGAACCGGAAAAAGTTCCCGGATTACGTGGGAAATTGGCGGGTGTACCGGCATATACCGCACAGAGCTGGCGACGAAGAGGTAGCGGCGTGGAAGCTGTGCGTGCCCAAAGACCTTCGCGAACGAGTCGCGAAGGAGAATCATGACTCACCGGAGGCCAGATCATGCAGGCAGCGGAATACCGCGGCAAGATAGCCGCCCGATATTGGCCAGTAGGAATGCACCGGGATGTGAGGGGCATACGTCGAAAGTATTGGAGCGTGCCTCAGTTCCGAAGCCTGAGGTCAGCTACAGGCGGCGGAAAGATGCTTCACCTAGGTACCGGAAAGATCCCATGAGCAACAGTATGCACGGATTTCGTCGGACCACTACACTCGGTCAAAGCATGGGAACGCCATGCTGCTGGTGTTGGTGGATCGCTTCTCGAAGTGGACCGGGTAGTGCCCAGAAGGAGGAAGCCACACGGAGGCACTAATAAAAGGCGTTCATGGAACGCACTTAAATAAATTTAGTGCCAAAGGTGATGATCACGACAACGGGGTGCAATTCACGAAGCCGTGCGTTTTAAGAGGGTTTCTCGATCAGATGGGGAGCGGCATCCAGTTCACGGCTCCATACATGCCTCAGGGAAACCCGACGGAACGCGTGAATAGGACTTTAAAACAATGATCGCGCAGTTCACCGAAGGAGACCAGAGATGCTGGGACGAAGTGGCCGGAATTGATGCTGGCCGTAAACTCGGGGCGACAGGATACGCCCCGGCGTTTTATAGTCAGGAAGGGCAGACTGCCGAGGCTTGCTGCGGGAACTGTTTCAGCTAGTAGGGGAGGAATTTAGAAAAGTGATGGTTGTCGGTGAAAAAGAGGACGAACAACTACACCCATGCCGGAAAAGAGCAGGTAAGCCAATTTGTCGCCGCGAAGACGAAAGATCACAACGATGATTCGAAGGGAATCAGTAGGTATAGTACGGAATGTGGGCATAAGCGCCGGCTCCCAAATTAGAGCGCGTCACGCAGGACGCCATCAAGAGCCAGACCAGCAGGAAAAAAAAGTAGCAAATTTACATAAATTTAGTTTATTGTATTTAAAGAGAAAAAACGAGCAAAAGTTACAAATACAAATATATAATAGTCATGATATATATAGATTAACAGATTGGGGCAAAAGCACGATTCGTATAAAAGGAATCGAACGTAATCAAAATGGAAACTTAATAAAATAAACTGGAGAAGCGGCGTATTGATCCTTGAAGGCCGTCATCTGAGGAAGGAGGAGGATTATATGGGATATAAAAATAGTTCGAGCGGGAAGAAAACGTACCTGGTCACGTAGGAGTCGTACCAGCCAGCCTTGCTCTCGAGATCCCGATCTTGGTCGGGGGGGTGCTCGGAGAGGATAATACGAGATGGAGATATTCCTGGTCACGGGGCCCAGGATCCGGAGTCACCTACGACCGTCGGGTTCGGCGGGCGAACGGCCTACCCGTGCGCGCTACTGACGGGCGAGAGTCGGACGACCCCTCGGGTCCGAGGTAACTGCACGAGGCGAGAGTCACGCCAGAAGCGGGACAAAAACGTGAAGAGGACCAGCCGGGGCCGGTCGCCATGGTGCAGCCGGGAAGGTTGGAGGACCTGTTAGTCGCTGGCACACATGGCGAGTGGCACCGC
The DNA here is from genome assembly GCA_009664405.1 of Drosophila bifasciata. Lineage (NCBI taxonomy): Eukaryota > Metazoa > Arthropoda > Insecta > Diptera > Drosophilidae > Drosophila > Drosophila bifasciata. The sequence goes on from CM019044.1 coordinate 19,761,073, forward strand.
GGGCAGAACACAGGAGTGATCTGAAAAGCAGGGAAATATGAAATAATAGACAATTTAAAAATCTGTAGCAGCACACACAGGCTGAGGGGGTTGACCAGAGGGGAAGAGGCTGACGCCGATGGGCAGGCTATATATATAAAAAAATATATAAGTAAATAAAATAAAATGTATTAATAGCCGAGGATATAAAAAAAATAAATAAATAAAAATAAATTATTTTATAAAATAAATGAGGAAAAGCCGAAAAACTGGAAGGAAAAGAACCCCGATATCCCTAAGGAGGGTTAACGCGGCGAGAGCTGGAAGACCAAAAACCAGCAGGATCCCGCGACCCCCGGAGAAAAAGAGCAAAAGGTACCGTTCGAGGAACGGTAAAGAAAAGACAGCATGGGTACGGCAGCAGCAGAGGTTTGAGCGGGCGATCATTCTCACGTGATCATCCCAAACGGCAAAGTCGAAATCCCAAAGTAAAACGGTACGCAGGCCAGCAGCATTGAGGGGCAGCTCAGGCCGAAGACCTCCGCCAGCGACGGGCGGAGCTCTCGCGTGGCGAGCGGTGGACGGCGGGTGAGTCCCCTGAGTTTGGAGCTGATGGCGTCGCCGTTGCCAGAAGTCCCGGGCAAGCGAGGCCTCGTGGGCGTCGCCGCGGGACCGGCGGTATCCCGGGTGTCCGGCGACACGCAAGCGAGGACAGCGACGTTGTGTTCATTGGCCGTGGAGCCGTTCCCGAGATGCGGGAGCTGATCTGATGCAGACCGCGGCAGTGAAAGCAGCGGAACAAGGACGAGCACTGTGGCAGCGGCGAACGCAGCAACAGCAGGACCGGCGAAGACGAGGAGGAGGCGCGACGCGAGGCGAAAGCGGCGGCGGCGTGACGAGGAGGAGGCGCGACGAGCGAAAGCAGCGGAGAGCGCGACGAAAGAGGCGGAAGGCGGCGGAGAGCAGGCGCGGCGGGACGCCATGTTTCACAGAACAATAATGCGCGAAAGCGCATGCAGCATTATTGCGTCGCTGGCGGGCGAGAAGGAAAAGAAGGCCCGCAGGAAGCGAGGAGCAGGAGGCGAGCGAGGAGAAGGCCCCGCCGGCGAAGTTCTTAAAAGTGCGCCAGAGGCTGTGCGGCCCCAACGACAGCCGCAGCAGCAGCAGAGGGACATCGCATAAAAAGCCACCGGAACAGCCACAGAGCCAGCAGCTGGCGTACAGCAGCAGCGTCCGTCACCCCGTCGGAGCAACGGCCGCCGATCCGAAAGCGCGCGGTGTTCGGGCCGTTCGTGTCCCCAGAAGCGTGCACACCGCGGTCGGGATGGTCTGGTGTGGCACCAGACCATTCACATCACGTGGGCGTCGGGGCCGGCACTGGACACGGAAGGGGAGGCAAGGTGTGGGAGGAGGCCGCAAGGCGGAGCAACTCGCGGGATCCGCGGCAAAGGCGGCGAGGCCAGGGGAGACGGCGACGGAGGCCGACGCGGGAGCCGGGGCAGCACCGTAGGCGGCGGTAACGGCGGCCATGGGGCCGGGCAACGACAGCGGCGGTGGAGACGGCACCGAAGCGGCGGCCGGCGATGATGGAACAGGAAGGCGGCGGCAACGGAGAGGATGGCGCCTGAGGTGGCAACAACGGCGATGGACGGCGGCGGAAGATCTGGGCGGGGCCGTGAATCTGGCCCCCGCCGGCGCACGGTGTGAGGCGGCCACAGCTGCAGAAGGCAGTAGTCGGTAGGTGAGGAGGAGCCGGCAGGGACGCTGGCGAGCGGTGGCGAAACCCGGACTGGCCAAGCGGTCGTCCGGGCGGTGGAGAGCACCCGCCGCATCGGCCGGCGTGTCAAGCGACTGGTCCGGCTGCAGGGGGTGCGGTACCGGGTGGCGGCGTCCGCCAGCAGCGTGGAAGGTGTCAGTGGAGGATTAGGTGCTGAAGGAAGAAATATGTTAGGATTAAGATGGAATAAAAATATGAATGAAACATAAAAACTTGGGGGTTTCGAAGGGCGCAGGCTGTGGGAGGTGGTCACTCGCGGTTATAGCGTTTGGGCCATGAAAAAAACAAACAAAAACGCGACCGGCGTGGGTACTACAGGTACCGCAACCGGAAAAAGCATGAGTTGGTAGGTATGGCAGCCCGATCCGGGCAGCACTACCTGTTTGTGCACATTGTTGCACCTATCGTGCACGTAATGCGCAAAGTAGTGCAAAAAACATATGGGCGGGATATCGATGGTTGGGAGAACTGATCGACGGGTGAGCGACCAGTTCGGCGGGAGTGAACTGATCAACTGGGGAGCAAGCCAATTCGGCGCCGGCGCACCGATCGACGGATGAGCGAGACAGATCAGAGCGCACAGGTTGGCGCGCGCGCGCAATCAAATCGGGCGGCAAGTGAACCGAATTTGAATGCGATCGGATCGGCAGATGGCTGGAAGAGGGCACGAGGGGAGTTGTCCTCTAGTAAAAAGAGGGGAAGTGTGAGGTGAATTTCCTCACAGGGGCCAGAGAGGGTTAAGCCGGAAGAGCACGGCGAATTCGGCCGGGCTGAAACCGACCAAACGGAAAGTGGTCGGCGGGACGCGCGGACGGTAGCCCAGCCATGGCCAATGGTGGCCCGTGAGCACGCCTGGCGCCGAGGCCGGGAATGGAGGAGCGCACAGGGGCGGCGCTCACGCCGCTCAGGAAGACGGCGGGATCGGGTCGGCAGCGGTCCAGCGCGGTGGAAACCCGCGTAGGCGCAATGGAAAAGTACCGACGGAACGCGTGGTTGTCCCATTGTTGCAGCGACACGGGCGCCGGCGTCGCCTGAGGGGTATAAAGGAAGCCCAGCGACAGCGGCGCAGGACATTACGCCGAGGATCAGTAAGCGGATAAGTGCGCGAATCTAACCAGTGACGTGAAACTCTGTGGTGATCGTGCGACTCAGTGAAGCAATCAAGGAGCATTTCAGCACGGGCTGAAATATAAAGACGAAGTGGCACGCAGGATACTACTTACCGCTTAGGGTGTGGGTAACAGCAAGGGTAAGCCCAGAGTGTGCGGGGCTGTGGTGGCGGACGAGGCGGTTGTCACGTCAGAACCCCCAGCCGTAGCACGCGGGAGCCACGCCAAACCGAGGAACCAAGCGGTGGTAGTGCGAAGCCAGAGTCGCCAGCGGAAGGCCAGCGGAGGCTCAGCAGGTAGCATATTATAAGATTAGCGCGCGTAGATCCGTTAGCTTAAGATACGAATAAAGAAATCGTAAACTTCCCCAAAAAAAAGCCGAGCGTTTTCTTGTTGTCTGCGAGGCAACGATATTCTTTCTACCCTTACCTTGTCTTTTGCTAATACTTTTATATAACTATCTATAGCAAACATCTTTGAAATGATTTATCAATTTAATTAAATAATACCTAGTGATTAAGAAATAAGTACCCTTATTCAAAAATCTATATATGTATATGCAGCTTCCTAGTGGTAACATTATGATTAACCGTATTGAAATTATCTTTTATATTAAAATATGAAGTTTTATGAATTTAAAATGAATCTTTGAACCTTGTGTAATAGTCGGTCAGTATCCACGCCAGGATCTAGAAATATGTGGTGAATCTCATTTGGAGTTCATCAAGGGACAATGCAGGGATTCTAACGCATTGTCATGGTAGGGGTAATGGTAGAAGAGAGGACAATCGACACCTATGTTCCCTCAGATAGGAATGGATTCAGTAGGGCTTTTATTTGGCGTGTCGGCGCTGTTCGAATTTAATTTGATTTTTTTTTACTATCTTATATAGTTCCGTAAAGTGCACTTTTTAAATGTAGTAGAGTACAAAAGTATAGTTTGGTAAGGAAGAACCCCGACAATCTGGCGAGCCAGATCCGAGCATAACAAAGTACACACGACCGAACCTAGCTGTACGTCGTCCTTAAAGTTCAGTTTCCATCATCTGCTGATAACAAGGGCATGTATATTTCTTTAGATATATATATATATAAACTCTGGTACACTACACATTTTTGGTGCCCAACGTGGGCCAGGCAACTTTCCTCAGAATCTAAAACCTATTCTGAACTGTTATTAAAATTTGGATTTATAGTATCGCAATATATAGGCCGGTTTATTTAAAAAAAACAAACATGCAAACCTTGCCTTGGTTCACCAAGCTCAACCACTAATCCATTAAATAACAACGACACATTTTTTTAGTATATTTGCTTAAAGACAGATTTCCAGATTTGTGTGTGGACTCTGTTTTTTAGGATTTAGTAACTGCAATTCTTTCGTTAGGATTGGTTAACCAAAGCAGACCCACAGCGCATAATTGCGAGTATCGGAAGTAGTTATGCAATACCAAACCATGATCAATGAAAAGAAATTATTTTTACGATTTTGCGACCTCAATTCGTTTATTTTTGGATTGATCGACCAAAGCAAACCTGCCTAACACATATTGCATCCTGAATTGTTTGGATTTACAATTTATATTGCGGTTCAACGCAAAAGTCATAGTGATTAATTTTCCATATTAATAAAAAGAAAAGCCTACTGAAACCTATTAAATAATTCTAAGTATTCTGGCATGTGAGGGAAGACGAACATTATGCGTATTACAACCACCCAATTTTGCAAATTATTCTTTTGGTTATTTTTTTTTTTTTGGTATACTTAATTCTTTAATTCGCTTAATTTTCTCTGATAAATAATGGCTGTACGACGAAGTACAGACGATGTTGTAACTGCTTTGCAGGAAGCAGAACCATTTTGTGGTATTTGCAACGAAGTATTAGGAGCTGGTGAGCTAATTGCGAATACGCCGTGTAAACATAAATTTCACAAACTTTTGTATTTTGGAACAGATTAAGACAAATCAAAAATGTCCACCTGTTCATTAGATTGTTTTTGCATTAGCACTAACATTCTCTAACAACACATTTTTAGCAGAACTTAACGCAGAAGGGCGCGACCATCTAACGCTAACGAATCTTTTTAGCAGGATAAACGGTACATCAAAGCCGACCCAAAAAGGGGCAAAAAGTATATAAGAAGAGGTATGAGTACAAGATCAACTCAACGCTCTAAGTTAGATCGCTCACTAACTGAACCAGTAATCGACAACACAACTCTTCCTATAAACACCAAAATTGAAATCGCTAATTACGTCAGTCTGCTGTTAGCATGCAACAGGCTCAGTTAATGGAACAGCTGTCTTCCTTTTTAAGCAAGACTATTGAATCGTCAATTTAAAAGTCAATTAGCGTCACTTCAAAGTGACACAACCGGCACACAATACACCAGATGTTTCACGTAACCAGACGAACAACAGTGGTGGCGCTCAAGCACGACATAGTCATGCCGAAGTTCTATTAGATTTTTCAAGGGCTAGTGCGAACCGAAGTAATTCGAGCTCACACGAAGCACCAGCAAAGGTTTCGAGCATAATGCAGAATTGGCGCATAAAAGTTGATGGCTCAAAAACAAGCATGAGGTTTTATGAACTTATATATCGAGTCCGTTCTCCTAACTCAACAAAATCTAAGTAACAATTTCAATTGCTTTGCGATCACTTGTATCTCCTATTCACGGGGAAAGCTAGTGATTGGTATTGGCAGTTTCACCACACTTACCCAAATTTTACTTGGGATACCTTTTGTATAGAGTTTAGACGAAGATTTGAGGATGTAGAGACCGACTACGACATCTGGGAGAAGATAAGAAAACGCCGTCAGGGCGAAAACGAATCATTCGATGACTTCCAATATGCTGTCGAAGACCTAGTTGACAGACTCCAAAATTCCGTTGCAGAAGAAGATGTTGTCGATCTGTTAATTAGAAACTCAAGCCCTCCCTTCATCTCGAACTTCTTCTTCTTCTTGCAGAAGAAGATGTTGTCAATCTGTTAATTAGAAACTCCAAGCCCTTCCTTCATCTCGAACTTCTTCACTTAAAGATTGCCAATAGGTCGCAGTTACGACGAAAGGTAAGGAAGCATGATCACATTTACAATGACAAAAATCAGTGAAGCCAAGGACTCCATGCTCGCACGTTTCGGAACTGTCAATCAGATGATAGTGATAAGCAATCCGACGACAATTTAGAGTCAACGAAGTATGTCAAATACAACGTCGCGCTGCGCAGACAGTTCCAACTTGCTGGAATTGGGACATCAAAGGTCATAGATTTGACGATTTTACAGGTCCAGGTTGTACAGGTTTTGTTACGGTTGCGGAACAAAAGATACCTACTAAACCAACATGCCCCAAATGTAACCCTTCGGGAAACAGGCAGAAGGATGTGTCACACAACAACAAGCCGACACATCCTTAGAAAACAGTTTTCAAGAACCACCTACTGAGGTTGACAAATGACCAAAGTTTAAGAGAGCCAAAGAACAGCTCACAACCAGTAGATAAGCCACTGCCTACGGCACTTCACTTTTCATTTACACCTTTATCTAAAGGGAAGCAAATAATAAAGCTCGTAAAGACATTTTTGAGAGAATATATAGTTTTAAATTTATAAAGCCCTAAACGTTCCACTGAACGTTTAAGAAATTTTGGAAAATTGTTTGGATGAACAAGAACAAGTTCGTATCAGCTTTATTCTCAGTTCGGATAACAGGCTGTATACCAATAGCTAACAGCTAACGATACGGAAAGCAAAGGTCATAGGCAAGCTGTTAACGCAAATTAATTACCGCGGACGCACAGCTGATTTAGAAATGTTCCTCATTCCAGAACTCAAGCAAGACATTTATTAAGGGATAGACTTTTGGCAAAAGTTTGGGCTGTTGGATCAAATAACACACACTGCCGAGGTATCGGAGTTAGATGTCGGAGGTACTGATGATGCAGAAGAACCACCAAACCTACATAAGTTAACACCAGTCCAGAGAAATCGCTTTAATAAAGTGAGCCACACACTCTATAGATTTTGGAGCAGCTATACTGGTAAAGCAGAGGCATTAGTAGAAAAATTGATGTTTGCCGAGGTTGACAATATACTTGCGCTCGATGTTATAGAAGAGTCAGCTAGTCCCTGGAGCAGCAATTGCGTCCTGGTAAGAAAGGGCGAAAAATATAGACTTTGTCTCGATTCAAGAGAAGTAAACAAAGTCACCAGACGTGATGCGTATCCTTTTGCCACATATCGATGGAATTTTTGAGTCGTCTACCACCCGTTCGGTACATCACCGGCTTGGAATTGTGAGGGAGTAAAACGAGGTTATGTATGTTTCTGTATATTTCTCCGCACACACGACTTTATTGCTCTCATTTCACTTTACGAATGGCCAAGCGTCGGTCTGTCTATTTTTTTAGGAGACCGTATATTCGGTATTTCTCCAGTGTGGTCGTAGATTTGGGATTATTCGTACATATGTATACATTAAGGCTAGTATTATATATGGTGCTGATAGGGGTTATCCTATGCTCGGCTGTCCTCGAGTCGATGGGGCTGCCTCTTCCTCGATCGCAGACGCCAAAGTTGGTGCTGCGCTTGCCGTCTCCTGCTGTTCCGCTTGGACGACCGGAACCTCTGGTGGGTCGCCGCGTGCGTCTGGCGAAATTGCGCTTATGCGTGCGATTAGCTCGGCTTTAAGAGCCTTGGGTTGATAGCCCAAGACCGGACAGCCACCTCTTCAGTTGCACTACCGAACATTTATTCAACTCTATGTCGCACATTGTGAGTAAGGCCCAATTCTGAATTGTGAGTAAAACGAGGTTATGTATGTTTCTGTATATTTCTCCGCACACGACTTTATTGCTCTCATTTCACTTTACGAATGGCCAAGCGTCGGTCTGTCTCTTTTTAGGAGACCGTATATTCGGTATTTCTCCAGTGTGGTCGTAGATTTGGGATTATTCATGCATATGTATACATTAAGGCTAGTATTTATATATGGTGCTGATAGGGGTTATCCTACCACAGACTTGAAGCATGCATTTTTGGCAAATCCGCTAGACGAACAATCGCGTCAATATACTGCCTTTACAGTTCGAACAGGCCATTGTATCAATATAAAATGATGCCATTTGGTCTTTGCAATGCCGCTCAAACCCTCTGTAGATTAATGGATCGAGTAATTCCAGCGCATCTTCGTACTCGCGTTTTTATGTACTTAGACGATTTACTTTTTGTTATCAGATGATTTCAGTCGCATCTATTATTGTTACAAAGAGATAGCTTTGTGACTGCGTAAAGCACCATTAACATAAGCAAATCGAACTTTTGTATAAAAAGAAATCACGTATTTGTGTTTCATTATTGGAAATGGTCAGATAAGTACAAGTCCTGACAAAATCAAGGCCATCTCAAAGTTCCCTGTGCCAACTACGGTTAAACAACTGCGTCGATTCCTGGGACTATCCGGTTGGTATCGACGATTGTTGAAAAACTACGCGAACTAACCTGAAAAACCTTTCATTTTGCTTTATGACGCTAGCACTTACGGAATTGGCTGTGTTTTGGATCAAGATCGCGACGGCGTTGAATTGCCCATTGCCAAAATGTCGGAGAAACTATCAAAGGCACAACGTAACTATTCGGTTACCGAGCTAGAGTGCTTAGCCATCATTAGGGTATTAAAATATTCCGCTCTTATATTGAGGGACAGGATTTCGTAGTCATAACCGACCATTCTGCACTGCAATGGTTAATGCGACAGAAAGATTTATGAGAAAGGTTAGCGAGATGGTCAATGAAATTGCGAAGTTTCACCTTTAATATTTTACATAGAAAGGGTCATTGTATGTTGTAGCTGATGAACCGACTATAGAAGAGCTCACGCAAATAAAGCCAATGGTAGATCTAGAGTCAGATCAATTCAAATCAGCTGATTATCTGAGTTTAATAGAGAGCATTATTCAAAATCAGAGTAAGTTCCCAGACTTAAAAAGAGTTGGACGGTCAAGTCTATAAAAAGAACTGTTTTCGCATCGGGAGATGAGTCTCAAGAAAACGCCTCATGGAAACTTTTGGGTTCCTTCAGGGTTGATCGCGAACGTTTTGTATCAAGCTCATGACGCCCCTAGTTCCGCGCATTGTGGAATGAGTAAAATCATCGAAAAGCTAAAAGATATTTGTTCTGGCCTCGCATGGTTAGCCAGACGAGGAGATACATATCGGAATGCACCATCTGTCGTACGACCAAGAGTCCGAATACGATTCTTAGACCTCCTATGGGTAAACCATTCACTTCTGATAGACCGTTTCAGAAACTGTATATAGATCTCTTAGGGTCATACCCACGCACGAAAAAAGGAAACATAGGACTGCTCATAGTTGTCGATCACAATACCAAGTTCCATTTTCTACGCCCACTTAAGAAATTTACAGCCCCTAAGATTTGTGAATATTTTGGAAGGATCTCTCTTTTATACATTTGGTGTTCCAGAAGTCATTTTATCAGACAATGGATCTCAATTTAAGTCTAGCTACTTTCAGGCATTTTTGAACAGCTTTGGCATAACAAAAAAGTGTACTGCAATTTATTCACCGCAAGCTAACGCCAGCGAGCGATTGAACAGATCCGTGATAGCTGCGATACGAGCTTATATCGGTAACGAACATACCAATTGGGATGGTAACCTAAATGCCATCAGTGGTTCACTTAGATCTACCTTGCATAGGAGTACAGGGGTATTCTCCTATTTTCTGGCTTTCGGGCAAAAATATTTTGTTGAATGGGAAAGATTACGCACTTACATAAGATAAACCTGCTAAATGACGATACTAGAATAGAGAAGCCAGATTCATTTGCAGATAATCGGACAAAAGGCAAAAGAAAATGTTAACAAGACACACGAGGAAAATGCGCATTGATACAATCTTCGCTGCCGTAATGCTCAACTAAAAAGTTGGAGATTTAGTGTACGCTAGGAATTTCACGCAGAGCAGTGCTATTAAAAGGTTTAATTCTAAACTAGCGCCTGTATTTATTAACGCTCAGGTACAGAAAAAGCGAAGTCCACATTATTACGAATTGGTCAATGATAACAAGAAAAACCTCGGTGTGTATAATCTGAAAGACATACAAGTCAGGAAATATTTCTTTCTTCTTGAGGGTCTTCAGATAATTTTTTCGTCGAGCAGGTCTTGTAGTATTATCCGTGCTGTAGTAGCCAACACAAATTTGGGAAATTTTTTTTTGTTAACGTTTATATCTATATCTATATATCTGCTGATGATGCTACGATCATTAGCGAAAATTTGATGAATGAGTGCAGACGTACGTAGATTCCCGTTCAGAGTATTAAAACAAAACGTGCATTAGATTTTCCATCCGCTTTTATGAGAGGAGATCTTATATAGTATTATGTTATAAAATTGTAAACGATAACTTGAAGTGTGTGCAGTGAATATCTTGCAAAAGGGTATGTTGCCATGTTAGTGCAGTGCCCATATGCTTACATAACTAATCTAACAGGGGAAAAGCATCCTAAGCTGCCCACAGCAGTGGAGTCTGGTTAAGACTACCCCTGGGAGCAGACTGAGGTGAACAGTTGCTATTGTAATCACAGCAACATTCTTAGCGGAGTTTCATCACCCTACGTGGACCATCTACATATGTCCAGATCTACACATACAGAGCTGCCGAAGGTGCTGTCCCATTCCACCCGGGGTCAAATCAAGAGTCCCCATCGGCACACCGGAGTCGCCTATATCTCTTCCAGCACCACTTACATCTCCTCGACACGATCTCCGAATCCCAACTTGCTGACCCTGTCATTTTAAGTTCCAATAAAACCCACCGTCACATATAATTCAGTGAACGTAAAACTTTTAAGCAACCCTCGCTGAGGGCTAATGATGTTCCTTTTCATTTTGATTCTATATTTCTTTTTGCTATAATGCTCATTAATTGATTGAAAACCTGATCCTAGGTTAGGTTCGGTTGAGGCGGTAGCGGAGGGGGGAGAGACCACCTGCGACAGTCGTTAACGGTCGCTGAGTTCGACGCAATAGAGCCCAGAGCCTTGAGGGCTGCTTGGCTGTCTGAGAAGATGCACACTAAGTGTCCTTCTAAAAAGTTTGGAGACGATGGAAATGACCTCCTTGATGGCTAAGACCTCTGCCTGGAACACGCTACAGTGGTCGGAAGTCTGAAAGCAGAGACTGATGTTGAGCTCGTCGCAGAAGACGCCCCCCTCCCACGCGGCCGTCTAATTTTGAGCCATCAGTGTAGAAGTGGTTCGCGTTCGCAGGTCAGGTTCGCCCCTTTCTCAGTCCTCCCTGTGTGGGATGGATACCTGGAAAGGCGTCGAGAGGTTGTCACTTGGGATGCAGTAGTCTGTCCTCTCTGGAAGTTGCGGGAGTTTTTATGAGGATTCCCAGTGTGGCCAACCGTGGAGGTTTTCCACAGGTTGGATTCCCTCATTCTAAGGGCGGAGGGTGTTGCAACGTTTTTACCCATAAGTTCTACAGGTAGAAGGTACAACATGGTGTCGAGGGCTTCTGTTGGGGTAGTGCGTAATCCGCCCGTTATGCATAAGCTCTGCCGTGCGTTGGACTCTTGTGAGTTTGTCAGACAAAGTTTTCTTGTCAGGGGGCCACCAGACCACTACTCCCGTAAATCAGGATTGGTCGTATGATGGCGGTGTACAGCCATCGGACTATGCACGGGGTCATGCACCACTTTAGACCGATGGTTTTCTGCAGGTGTAAATGGAAGACTCGGCAAGTCTTTTTAATAAACTTTGCGAGATCGGATACGACGGAAGATTCTTTGTCAGTTCGGGATAACATAGGCTGTGGCGTTTAATTGTAAACCCGGTCTAGTTGGAGAGCGAATGGAAAGATGACAGAGCTTCTCGGACTGAGCGGATACTGTCTGATTCAGACTGGAGACCTGTATCTGAATACGTTCGAATGGCAATTGAATTGTGTCGAAAAGGCGTTCCGTAATGAATGTTGCCTCAGGCCCGAGTCGATCAGAGCGCGGGCGCGGAAAATTTCCCCAGGTGGCAAATATTAATGATTGCCATGCCTAGAAGGACAGAGCTTGTGCCGGAGGCGAAATACGTCTGAACGTTCGGAAGTGCGGAAGAATTCGAATTTTCGGCGGAAGGTACTGGTCGATCGACGTCTGGCCAGGCTGTGGAATCGGGCCCGGATGTGGAATGTGACTCGCTGGAAACTGGACTGCCACGATGAAGAAGCGTGTGATGTCGTCCCTCCACAAGTGTTGCAAATTGTGGGAGCTTTGGCATTCTCGAAGCATGTGGCCCTTTTCAACAATTTAAAAGCAAAGCTGCCTTTGCTTTTATGCAGTTGAGCAGGCGTCAACGCTCATTTGCAGGAAATGAGGACAGAGTCGGATTGGGTGATTCTCTTTGGAACAGAGATCACACTTGCTCTTGCTAGGATCCACGCTGTTATGGAACGCGTACGACGTCCTTGGAGTAGGACTGCCCTGGGAACGGAACGGAGAGGGCTGGATTCGGGAGGATGGCGGATTCCGACTGCCTTTGGAGGGAGGCGGAGCGTCTCGTGGTGGAAGGGTCGCTCTCAATAGCCTCAAGCGTCAAGTAGCGCTGAGTGAGGAAGAGTCGATTTCCTTCCAAGGCGGCACCTCCTTTTGTCCGTTACGGACGCTTCCCACAAGGCCCGGCTTAGTTTCGGCAATTTGGAAGCACAAATAGTCACGAGGAGACTGTCCCAATTCTCCGTGCAGACGTTGGAGACCGCCAGCGCATTTAGGACTCCCTGCATCGTACTTTGAAGTTCCTTCAAAGCACGACTGCATTCGGAAGTTACGCGGGGCAAGAAGAGGAGAATGTTAATTGGGTTGGTCACCAGAAGCCGATTATTCTCATATCGGCTGCGGAGAGCCAACCAGGCGGACTCGAAACCGTCATTTTGTGAGGGGGACTTTTCTACAATGGCCTTTGGATCGCCCCTGGTCTTCTCGGTGAGGTAGTATAACTTCTCTACCGGAGATAATTTTGGATTGTTTATCACGACCGCGGTGAACAGATCCCGGAATGTGGGCCAGCGGACGTAGTTCCCCGAGAAAACCTCAATATTGACGGGAGGCAGTCGACAGCCGCCCTGTTGGACTGGCTGTGCGGGAGGGAAGGACTGCGGAGGGGCCAGCTGGGCATTGAGGTCGCTGAGACACTGCTCAAATACCCCATAGCATTCGCCATATGTTTCCCGGATGTCCGCTTGGATTTCTGGATCCTCGTCAGCCATCACCGCGGAACAGGCCTTGTATTCGGCCTCGACGTCTGTCCACATGCTGAGGATTTGGCCTCGGCGGACCTCGGACAGAGGGGCGGATGGGGCGGCAGTGATGCGCTCTGCCAGGTGGGAAAGTCGGCCAATGGCGGCTACCAATTTGGTCCGAGCGGCAGAGGTGGCGGATTGAGCCATTGTGGGGACGTGGCGAGAGCTGACGGGACTAGTGAGGCAGCCTTTCGGATCCTGTTTAGTCACCGATGGAACCTTAAGGGTCACCGGAGACGGGAATAGGACCGATTTGGTCCTTGTAGCAGGGCTGCTACTGGCTGCTCTCGGAGTGAGGGATGCCTTGATTGACTGTGTCGGAGTAGTTCCGGGAGGCGGACGAGGTGCGTAGCCGGTTGGACGAGGTCACAGGCAAAAAGTTGTTTTGCCGTCCTTTGTGACCTGTTGGCATAATTTGAAAGTACCCACGCAAAAGAAAAAATCGGTTTTTGGAAGTCTGTGAGGACTGCAGACTGGTCTGAGTAGAGTTGACTCGGAACCGTCAGGAAACACCCGTAACCGAAACACGGACTATCAGACAAAAGGCCTCAAGCTAGCTGGAAGGCAATAATCGGAACGACTCGGATTGTTTGAGATCACCTGTAGGTGAGAAATCTCAAACAATGGTGACCTATATTGAGCCGAGCTGAGGAGAGGAACGGTCACACTGGAGTAGCAATATTTGGAAATATTGACTGTGCGATGCTCCTCCGTTTACCCCCCCTTGACGCAGTCGTAAGCGGAACTGGGTTACTATCGGATGGAAGGAAGCAATGGAAGCAGGCACGGACACCTCAAAAGAAACGGAACAACAATAATTTCTTTATCAAAACAAAAAAAAATATTTTTTGTTTGTGAACAAAAAGACTTGGAGGTTTTTTCTTGGACGTGGTCGGATTATTTAATTATTTAATTAATTTATTTTTTTTTCTATTCGGATGAACACCGGGATCGGATGCCGATAGTTTTTGGGCCACCTCTCACTCTCGGAACAAAAAACGAGAAAGAACGTACGGAGTCGCTGTAGGCGCGACTCTACTTTTATACCCGTACTCAATCAGTACACATGTGATGTATGTGGAATTTTCAAATGTTGTATCAGTTTTTTTTTTACATTTTATTTTTAACATTTAACATTTGTTTGCTGCATCTGTCATCTACATCTACATCAGTCCTCACAACAAACACACGTACACCGCACGAGGAAGCATGTTTGAACGTGAATGTGCGTGTGCGTGTGAGAGAATTTGCACAACGACAATCAACCCCAATAATTGACTTACGCTGCATGAGGAGTGCGGGGAATTGCTGATGTAAATTCATTTGATCATTGTGGCTACAATAATGATCCGATCTAGACCAAATTCGGGAATCTGGTAGATATGATCATTTTCTACCATACTGCATTTTTCGTTTTCTCTATCTTCAAAATTGTGGATTTTCGTCTTTTTGTGGGGGCGGAAGGGGGGCGGGGCAAAATTTTGAAATACACTTGTTCAGGTTCGGTATCACAGGAGTCTGGGCAAAAAATTTGGTTGCTCTAGCTCTTATAGTCTCTGAGATCCAGGCGTTCATATTTACGAAAACCAAATCGACTCGATTTTGTGTGAGTGCGAAAGGGATGGGCAGAAGTTTTTTTCGTATATTTGCCTCTATTGTGGCTATATTAATGATCCGATCGGATTCAGATTTGGGCCCCTGATAGATATAGAGACAGCCCCTCTATGATTCTGCATTTTTAGTTTTTTGTTATTTTCAAAATTGTGGCCGCCACAGATGTGCGCCCTTTGTGGGGGCGGAAGTGGGCGGGGCGAAGTTTTTGAAACACTTTTCTAGGAGTGAGATATCACATCAGACTGGATAAAAAGTTTGGTTGCTCTAGCTCTTATAGCCTTCGAGCAATGGGCGACAAACAAGACGGACGGACGGACAGACGGACAGACGGACGGACAGACAGGGCTATATCGACTCGGCTATTGATGCTGATCATGAATATAAATACTTTATAGGGTCGGAAATTATTCCTTTTCTATGTTACACTTTTTACCACAAATACAATATACCCTTTTTACTCTTCGAGTACGGGTATAAATATTAAAAACACGGAAACACAATTTGCCAATTTGTAAAGGTAAATTGCCAAATATTTACGGAAAATGCGCCGTGCCTTGGTCGCGAGTAATTAATTTGGATTTGGAGGATGTGGGAGAAATTGGAGACCTTGCGAAAAGTGGCTGGGGGACACGAATTTCACTTAATCGCGGATTTTCTCTCAAATATGGCACTTGCACGCGGAGTGGTGGAATGCGGTATTTAATTGGTTTGGTATTTTTTGTTGAATGTGTGTATGTATGTATATAGTTGGGAGCCAACTATGCAAATAAATGTAATAAATAAATAAATAAAACGAGAAAGAACGTACGGAGTCGCTTCGAACGCGACTCTACTTTTATACCCGTACTCAGTGATTTATGTGGAATTTTAAAATGTTTTTCAGTTTTTACATTTTACATTTTTTGCTACATCTGTCATCGACATCTACATCTACATCATCTACATCAGTTCTCACAACAACGCACGTACACTGCACGAGGCAGCATGTTTGAGCGTGAGTGTGTGTGAGAGAATCTGCTGCGACAATCAACCCCAATAAATGACTTAAGCAGCAATCGGACGAGGGGAAACACAACCGCGGGGTATTCCCGCTGCTGAAAAATTCATTTGATCATTGTGGCTACAATAATGATCCGATCTGAACCAAATTCGGGAATCTGGTAGATATGATCATTTCCTTTGATACTGCATTTTTTTTTTTTTCTATCTTCAAAATTGTGGATTTTTCGTCTTTTGTGGGGGCGGAAGGGGCGGGGGCGAAATTTTTGAAAATACACTTGTTCAGGTTTGGTATTACAGGGGAGTCTGGGCAAAAAGTTTTGTTGCTCTAGCTCTTATAGTCTCTGAGATCCAGGCGTTCATATTTACGAAAAACCAAATCGACTCGATTTTTTTGTGTGAGTGCGAAAGGGATGAAACGAAGTTTTTGCGTATGTTTTTTTGTCTATTGTGGCTATATTAATGATCCGATCGGATTCAGATTTGGGCCCCTGATAGATATAGAGACAGCCCCTCTATGATTCTGCATTTTTAGTTTTTGTTATTTTCAAAATTGTGGCCGCCACAGATGTGCGCCCTTTGTGGGGCGGAAGTGGGCGGGGCGAAGTTTTGAAACACTTTTCTAGGAGTGAGATATCACATCAGACTGGATAAAAGTTTGGTTGCTCTAGCTCTTATAGCCTTCGAGCAATGGGCGACAAACAAGACGGACGGACGGACAGACGGACAGACGGACGGACAGACAGGGCTATATCGACTCGGCTATTGATGCTGATCATGAATATAAATACTTTTATAGGGTCGGAAATTATTCTCTTTTTCTATGTTACACTTTTACCACAAATACAATATACCCTTTTACTCTTCAGTACGGGTATAAATATCAAAACACGAAACACAATTTGCCAATTTGTAAAGGTAAATTGCCAAATATTTACGGAAAATGCGCCGTGCCTTGGTCGCGAGTAATTAATTTGGATTTGGAGGATGTGGGAGAAATTGGAGACCTTGCGAAAAGTGGCTGGGGACACGAATTTCACTTAATCGCGGATTTTTCTCTCAAATATGGCACTTGCGCGGAGTGGTGGAATGCGGTATTTAATTGGTTTGGTATTTTTGTTGAATGTGTGTATGTATGTATATAGTTGGGAGCCAACTATGCAAATAAATGTAATAAATATAAATAAATAAAACGAAAAAAGAACGTACGGAGTCGCTTCGAACGCGACTCTACTTTTATACCCGTACTCAGTGATTTATGTGGAATTTTAAAATGTTTTTCAGTTTTTACATTTTACATTTTTGCTACATCTGTCATCGACATCTACATCTACATCATCTACATCAGTTCTCACAACAACGCACGTACACTGCACGAGGCAGCATGTTTGAGCGTGAGTGTGTGTGTGAGAGAATCTGCTGCGACAATCAACCCCAATAAATGACTTAAGCAGCAATCGGACGAGGGGAAACACAACCGCGGGGGTATTCCCGCTGCTGAAAATTCATTTGATCATTGTGGCTACAATAATGATCCGATCTGAACCAAATTCGGGAATCTGGTAGATATGATCATTTCCTTTGATACTGCATTTTGGTTTTTTCTATCTTCAAAATTGTGGATTTTCGTCTTTTGTGGGGGCGGAAGGGGCGGGGCGAAATTTTTGAAATACACTTGTTCAGGTTCGGTATTACAGGAGTCTGGGCAAAAAGTTTGGTTGCTCTAAGCTCTTATAGTCTCTGAGATCCAGGCGTTCATATTTACGAAAACCAAATCGACTCGATTTTGTGTGAGTGCGAAAGGGATGAAACGAAGTTTTTGCGTATGTTTTTGTCTATTGTGGCTATATTAATGATCCGATCCGATTCAGATTTGGGCCCCTGATAGATATGGGCTGTCTCTATGATTCTGCATTTTTAGTTTTTTGTTATTGTCAAAATTGTGGCCGCCACAGATGTGCGGCCTTTGTGGGGGCGGAAGTGGGCGGGGCGGAATTTTTAAATTTTTTTCTAGGAGTGAGAATAAATCAGTCTGGAAAAAAAATTTGGTTGCTCTAGCTCTTATAGCCTTCGAGCAATGGGCGACAAACAAGACGGACGGACGGACAGACGGACAGACGGACGGACGACAGGGCTATATCGACTCGGCTATTGATGCTGATCAAGAATATATATACTATATGGGGTCGGAAACGCCTCCTTCTGTGTGTGTTACACACATCCACTTTCAACACAAATACAATATACCCTTTTACTCTTCGAGTACGGGTATAATAAATAATAAATTTAATTAGGAAAACACAGGTAGCTGGATGGATACTTTTATTGCTGCTGTAATGTGTATATGTTGGTATGTGTGTGTTGTTCACGCGGAGTGTGCCAGAGCTTCTCCGGACTGAGCGGATACTGTCTGATTCAGACTGGAGACCTGTATCTGAATACGTTCGAATGGCAATTGAATTGTGTCGAAAAAGGCGTTCCGTAATGAATGTTGCCTCGGGCGAGTCGATCAGAGCGCGGGCGCGGAAAATTTTCCCAGGTGGCAAATATTAATGATTGCCATGCCTAGAAGGGACAAAGTTGTGCCGGAGGCGAAATACGTCTGAACGTTCGGAAGTGCGGAAGAATTCGAATTTTCGGCGGAAGGTACTGGTCGATCGACGTCTGGCCAGGCTGTGGAATCGGGCCCGGATGTGGAATGTGACTCGCTGGAAACTGGACTGCCACGATGAAGAAGCGTGTGATGTCGTCCTCCACAAGTGTTGCAATTGGGGAGCTTTTTGGCATTCTCTCGGCATGTGGCCCTTTCGAAGCAATTTAAGCAAAGCTGCCTTTGCTTTATGCAGTTGAGCGGGCGTCAACGCTCATTTGCAGAAATGAGGACAGAGTCGGATTGGGTGATTTCTCTTTGGAACAGAGATCACACTTGCTCTTCACTTAGGGATCACGCTGTTATGGAACGCGTACGACGTCTTGGGTAGGACTGCCCTGGGAACGGAACGGAGAGGGCTGGATTCGGGAGGATGGCGGATTCCGACTGCCTTTGGAGGGGAGGCGGGCGTCTCGTGAGGTGGAAGGGTCGCTCTCAATAGCCTCAAGCGTCAAGTAGCGCTGAGTGAGGAAGGAGTCGATTTCCTTCCAAGGCGGCACCTCCTCTTGTCCGTTACGGACGCTTCCCAATAAGGCCCGGCTTAGTTTCGGCAATTTGGAAGCACAAATAGTCACGAGGAGACTGTCCCAATTCTCCGTGCAGACGTTGGAGAAGCCAGCGCATTAGGACTCCTGCATCGTACTTTGAAGTTCCTTCAAAGCACGACTGCATTCGGAAGTTACGCGGGGCAAGAAGAGGAGAATGTTAATTTTGGTTGGTCACCAGAAGCCGATTATTCTCATATCGGCTGCGGAGAGCCAACCAGGCGGACTCGAAAACCGTCATTTGTGAGGACTTTTCTACAATGGCCTTTGGATCGCCCTGGTCTTCTCGGTGAGGTAGTATAACTTCTCTACCGGAGATAATTTTGAATTGTTTATCACGACCGCGGTGAACAGATCCCGGAATGTGGGCCAGCGGACGTAGTTCCCTGGAGAAAACCTCAATATTGACGGGAGGCAGTCGACAGCCGCCCTGTTGGACTGGCTGTGCGGGAGGAAGGACTGCGGAGGGCCAGCTGGGCATTGAGGTCGCTGAGACACTGCTCAAATACCCCATAGCATTCGCCATATGTTTCCCGGATGTCCGCTTGGATTTCTGGATCCTCGTCAGCCATCACCATGGAACAGGCCTTGTATTCGGCCTCGACGTCTGTCCACATGCTGAGGATTTGGCCTCGGCGGACCTCGGACAGAGGGGCGGATGGGGCAGTGATGCGCTCTGCCAGGGGGAAAGTCGGCCAATGGCGGCTACCAATTTGGTCGGAGCGGCAGAGGTGGCGGATTGAGCCATTGTGGGGACGTGGCGAGAGCTGACGGGACTAGTGGGCAGCCTTTCGGATCCTGTTTGGTCACCGATGGAACCTTAAGGGTCACGGGACGGGAATAGGACCGATTTGGTCTTGTAGCAGGGCTGCTACTGGCTGCTCTCGGAGTGAGGGATGCCTTCATACATTCGTTTCCTACATCCTAAGCGACACGGGTTATTTCTCGCACGCGGGTACACCTCGTACATTCATATATATCTATACCCACAAAACTGGAAGAAAAACATTGACGACCCCCGGCTTTTATTTGGACTTGAACTTGGACTTTCTTGGGATTCTCGACCTGGGAAATTTACGACGCCCCTTGGCTCAAATATTGGTCCTTCGAGCCCGGATAGCTCTGCTTCCATAAAAGCAATTCTCCAGCCTTCAGAGCACGGCATCGCCCTCACCAAGAAATCGCAAGATAAGTACGCTTGCCTCCTTTACCATAAACCGCCTCCATTTCGCGGTTTCGCTCCAGAAAGAAAATTCCGCAAGTTCCGCATAGCTCGCGGACAAATTATTTAACAAAATAATTAATTATTTAATAAAATATATTAAATAAAAGTGCATTCCGCGCCTATGTATGTACGTACATTCCAGCCCATA
>CM019044.1:19781742-19827211 GCA_009664405.1 Drosophila bifasciata
CAGGGTGACAGGCAAGCTAGGCCTACGGCTAGAGCCCATGGTGAAACCGAGTCGACCGCGCTCCAAGAGCGCGAGGCGAACACACAAGAGGCGCGCGAGCTAACAGCGCTGCTGTTACGCACTTCCATGCTGCTGCTGCCTCAACAGTATACCTTACAATTGTTTTTTTTTCTATATAAGTTAATATTTGATTCTTTAAGGTAATTATATTATACTGACCTACTTATATTATACCCTATACTCTATGTATACCCTTTCTATATAGATTGTGAATCTACATATATGTCACACCATATGTGAGATTTCCCGCTCGCTTTGGCTCCCTATGACCATATGACCACTCTCTTGTAAGAACGGATGGTCCAATATGAAAAAGATTTCATTAGTTTTGAAGTTAACTTAAAAGTTCTATTTCAAAAAGACGTCTTTACGACGGTGCTGGATATATTTCGACTGTACTGTCGTTCAATTATAAGATTGAGCTTAGGTCTAACATTGGGATTTTTGTATTTATGTCTTTTTGTTGCTGAGTACAGATAATCATATATATGTGTACATATTGTTTATCAGGCCACTTATGGTGGGACTGATCAAATTCTGAGTGTACTGTGGGATGTGTTGTGTTTAGCGATGTAATTTGTCGCTTATTGTTTATTGTCGTTTATTGTTGATTTGATTTGCTATACCCTTACATTGGTTGGGGTGTGCTGAATATTAAGGTTGCTCATGGACCACTCTTAAGCTTCAGAAAGTCAGTTGCAAACCCTGGCGGGAGTTATGACGGGGGGCCTGGGTCATCGGCCCCATGGCCACAAGATACAGATACCACACCAAGACTTTTTGCTGCAGCTGCAGGGGACGAGGAGGAAAAAGAGAGCATCCAGCACCTTTTCTGCAACTGTTTTGCACTCAAGGGAAGGCGTCACCAAATACTCGGCGGCGCCTTCGACGGGGACCTGGACAGCCTAGCAAACATGCCTCTAGAGAAACTGATGCTCGAGAGGTCTCAGGATGGTTCTTGAAACCTCCCTAGGTTTTACCATGACAGTGTGGGCATCACAATGGGCAGATCTGCCTTTCAGAGTGACCGACTTCGGTGAACAGCTCTATAACCCTAACCTAATCGACGATGTTTTGATAAACAAATTCATATATCCGATTTTGAGAAATGGATCGAAAAAAATAATACAATCGATCGGTCTTGTGTATGATTAATTGCTTTTAGATTTATATCGATTGCTCACAAATCGGATAGAATACATTAAGTCGCGAAGAAAAAAGATATAAGTAAATCAGATTAATACGAGATGGAACATTGTGAGTCGCAGTTGCCGCGTCACTACTTTGATAATCTTCAGTCAGTACACATGTGAGCTTACGATTTATTTGCGATTTCAAAATATTTTGTCAGCTTTAGCAATTTAAATTTTTGCTACATCTGTCATCTACATCAGTTCTCACAACAAGTCTAGACTAGTCTCTAGTCTTCTCTTCTCAGTCTTCAAAATTGTTGCCTTTTTGTCTTTTATTGTGTGGTCGGAAGGTGGGCGGGCCGAAATTTGGAAATACATGTATTGAAGTGATATGGATAGCCAGTTTTGTTGATCTAGCTTTTCTTGTCTCTGAGTTCTAAGCGCTCATCTGGACGAACCGGCAAAGCAGACGCGGTGGGTGTGGGAGAGATCGATGGGTAACGATGCTCTCCAAATGGTTTTTCTTCATTGTGGCTATAATAATGATCGGATCTGATCCAGATTCGCTCTTCTGATAGATAGGGGCTTTTTCTTTTGCGATTCTGTTTTGTGAGCGCTCCCTTTCTGTGGCGGGTCGAAAATGTGAAATACACTTGTAGCAGTGAGATAAGTGTGGTCGGAAAAGTTGCCGTCTCTGTACATAACACACATCCTTTTACCACAAATAGAACATACCCACTTAACTCTTCGAGTACGGGTATAAAAATGTAGTTAAGCATACATTTATCATACATATCTTTTCAAAAAACCGTTGGTCTAGTACGAACCGGAAAACTTGTGTTGAGTAGTGTTATCATTTAGTATTAATAAAAGTTACTGATCTGTTATGCCGTTAAGCTTCCAAAAGGCTTTTCGATAGTAGTGGAATATTTGAAATAGGTCTATAATCTGTTGCATTTTAGTTTTTGGGATAGGGTATAATCTTAGCTTCTTAACCATTTTCAGGAAACGTGGACGTCATTAAAGCAGGATTGAATAAATGAGTAATAGTGGTGCTATAATATATGGAAGTACTATATAAGTTTAAGAAATGTTGGGTTCATATCAACTACTCCAACTGCGTTGGTCTTTTATTTTGACAGTCAAGAGCATCACTCGGATTCGCGCAGATAAATTTAAAGTCAGAAATCTATGACTCAGTTTTTGTAACAAGACAGGTACAGGTGACGGGTACCGATGTTTATGAAAATTATATATTTAGTAATGTAACATCAATATTTGCTTCGGCAATAGATTGTTGTTTCCCAATCCCCTATACTTTAAAATGACTTGCCGTTTTTATTTATAAAGGGATTTCTTTGGCATTTGACTCATACTTATTTCTGAACGTAGTATATTCTTTATAAATTGCGGATCAGGGTTTGGTGCTCTTGAGAACCGAGTGCGTAGGGTTTGCCCTAAGTTTAAAATACACAAAATGGAAAGAAAAGGAAAATGGAAGTGATTGAAATATTTTTTCTTATTATTATGATTTTCGTGTTTTGTTAATTTTACAGACATTTGCAATGCATTGGCGGCTAAAAACAAAATTTTATGCACGAAAAGCTTTTTATTATGTAAGTCATCAGCTATTTGTGTATGGTTGTGAATAGTACCAGTGTGAATCAATGCTTCTCTTCCGTTTTTTCCGGGTTGTGCTTAGTGTGAAAACGGGTTTTAGTAAATCTACAAACAATACTTATTTATGTGCACATATTCTTTACAGTTGTTGTCAAGACCAATATGTTGGGATCCTGCAGAAACGAGGTTAAAATACTGAAACAGCCCAATGCAAATATGGCCAGTGTAGCAAAAGAGGACGATGGATATTAAAATACATTCAAGATGTTTTTGTGTCTGGAGATGTCGCTGCCATTGCCTTGAAAAATTGGAAACTTTATATTAATTTTAATGTTTGTGAAAAAAATGAACTATAAATCAGAAAATGATGCAGGGCTTCTTTTTAAGCTGCCCACCTGCAGATCAACGAAATGATATATGCGTGAAAAGCAGTATTACCAGAAATAATTTAAAAATCATATTTTTGTTGTTAACAATTCTACGCTTTTTTTCTCTTATTGACGGTGCTGTTGTTATTAGGTAAGTAAAACATTAATAAAAATTTTTAATGATCCAGTCTATGTTATTACTGAAAAAATCCTCTAGCTGGAGCCATCCATGATGAGGGTGCCGGCTGGTCAATAGACACTACAAAGCCAATTTTTTTTTGTAATTTTTTAATTTTCTGTTTTGGAAGGGATATAGGAATAAAATTTCTAGAGGATCGAATAGGAATCGTGAAGTTTATACGGCTCAACAAGTCAGGGCTGTCGGTGTCCCCCCAGATCAAGTTGTGCATGAAAATCACACCAAGCTTTTCTACGATTTAGTAAGGGTGGAAGGTCTATCAAAAAGCAATCTATTAGAGTCAGAAAAGAATATCGCCCTTATACCAGTTGAGGTCACGCAGAGCTAAAAGTAAAGGGTTTTTCTGCACTGATTCTATACGGTCATCGCATACATGAGTACTCGAGAGTTTGTTAATACCAGAGCTCGCAAATAACAGTTGACCGTTTCTTTGCAGTCACCAAAAACTGTTTTTTGCGCACCACTTGCGCAAAAAAGTCAGACAAGAACGTTCACCAGTGTCTCTTGAACGAACGGTCTGTGCTCAACCAAAACCAATTTCGTGTTTCCTTTTTTGCTCTGCTCATTCAGGCCGACCGTTTTGCAACGAGCGAATAAAAAAAAAGTCTTTTGCATTTGTATGAGTGTATATGCGAATGATCAGTCTACTTGTAACCACACTTGCACACTCACACTTTTTTAAAAAAAGGCACTGAAGTCAAAAGACCGTTTACGATGAGCCTTTTCGTTTTTCGCTCTTCTGCTGACCCTCAATGAGCGAACGTTCAGTTGGATCGCTCTCTAAGTTGTTGTTGAGTGAGCATAAAAAGAACCTCGCAACTGAGAACAGTTAACCGAAAACGAAAAAAAGAGCAACGAAAAGTTCTGTTCAGAGCGAGAGCACTCGTGCATCGTCTTTTTCGGTTGTGTTAGAGAGCGGACCGCAAAACGAAAAACGGTTGATTGTTATTTGCGAGCTATGGTTAATACTAAAGGCAGGTCATTTAGGGGCATAGATGGCTGCCTTGTGGTACTCCAGAAGAAACCTAAACAGGTGAAGAAAAGGAGTTTTTGAAGAGGACTCTTTGAGACCTAGAGTAAAGGTAGCTGGAAATCCATTTCAAAAGATTGGGCGGATACCCTAAAGATCAAGTTTTTTGTGCTAGAAGGAATGGTTTAGAGAGTCGAATGCTTTACTGAAATCGGTGTAAATAACATCTGCATGTTACTTCGGAAGCCTTTAATGATAAAAAAGGAAAACTCTAGTAAATTTGCAGTTGTTGATCATCGCCATATAAATCCGTGCTGAGCTGGAGATATAAGTGATTTGCAGAGATGTTGCAAGTGCACCCGCACTTACAAAACATTTTAGGAATATCGGGTAACTTCGATATACCTCAATAATATATTGCGTCACATTAATGGGGCTCGTCTGAATTAAATGCAATAATGTACATCAATCATTAAATTGTTAGTACATTATGGCAATACAACAAAAAACACCCAGGGGAAGCAGATTGGAGAACGGCCAGAAAAGTCGACAAAGGAGAGAGCGAGACAGCACATTGAAAAATGATAATTTCACAATAGCCTACGAGTATGGTGAAATACCACGAGCGGGGAAGGCAGTGAATGGCAGGAGAGATGGGTGTGCATGCTCGGCTAAGAGAAAGAAAAAGAACTTACTTACATTCAACTTACATTAAATATCTCTAAATAAAAAGAATGTTAAAATAAAAGAAAGAATGTTAAATAAATTATCTCCTACATTTATTTATACATTTATGCTATCTTTCTTACGGAGTGGAATATTAAAATATTCCTTCAGATCGGGGAACACATGGATCCACAATACCTGAGTACACAGCCGGGGACTTAGTCAGGACCTGATGGAAACACCGGCTTAACTAGTTGAAGATCATGAAGCCGTGAGCTTTCGTTTAACCGCGTTAAATGAAAATGCAGTACGATCTAGGCAAACTGTATGGATTCGGCTGTCTGAAGTTGTTTAGAATGCTCTAAAACATGAAGGGTAATAAATAACCACATTTACAACCGCACTTATGTACACCAATGTAAATTAACATTTGGACGTAAACTCATAAATTGTCCCAAAATACGAACCCTACAACCCCTTATCTAGTCCTTGGTGCATCGCCGAGATATCTTCTAAAAGGATCCCACGCTAACACATGTCTGCAATGCGTTGGTCGCCGACGCAAAAACACAATGTATTGTTTATCTTATCTTACTACCTAAGCTATATATAATCACACACACACACATACTACTGCGTTGGCTCTAGACATAAGCCTAGTTTAACTTCACAGTCGAGCTACCTAAACTCATACATTTGAAATAAAGAATCAGTTTTAATATTGAACTCAACAGATGTAGATGTTTTAATCTCGGTTTGGTCAAGGGCATCTACATTTTGGTCCTTCGACATCTTTGCAGTTGCACCCTCTATGGTAATGCAACTCAGAGAATAAACCAGCACCTTAAAGATTCTGTTAAGTGCAAGTCACTTACAGCTACAGGTTGCTAAATAAAAAGTAACTCTAGTATCCCCCTTGTTGGTAAGGTGCAGAGTATAAAAAACAAAAACAAAAGATACAAAGTCTTTTTATGTTTTAATTTAACATTAAAAAAAAAAAAATTTTTTTTTTTGGAAATTGTTAATTTTGACACCGTGCAAACATTGGCGTATTCGAGGCCGTAACATCGAATAAAAATAAAAATAAAAAAAAAAAAGTAAAAATTTTTACATTGTGGTCGAGAAATCGACAGAGATAAAGTTACAAGTTACAGTTCAAAGTTCAAGTTACATACATACGTCAAAAAAAAAAAAAAAAAAACCTACAGAAATCATCAGTGACAGAAAAGATAAACCAAAAAAAAAAAAAAACCCCTACAAAAATCGTCAGTTACAGAAAAGATTAACGAACACAAATTTAAAAAAAACACAAAAAACATAGTGACACAAAAAATTACTGAAACTACACCGCCAGAAGCAACGCCAAACGATCTACAAACCACACAGCACCGACTAAAAGGAACTACAACAACAACTACAAACAGCAGCTCCCATCGACCGAATTTCATCAGCTGAGTTTTTCTTTAAATTAAAATTTTTTTTTTTATTAAGTAAATTTTAGTTAAAAATTTAATTTTTTATATAATTTTCATTGTCGAATTAAAATATATACATATATAAAACAAATATGATGTCCAAAGAGACCATAGCCTTAATAAAAAAAGGCAAGTAGAGATAACGTCCATTATAAGGGCGTTAGAAGAATTTAAAATTTTAAGTAGGGAACAGTTAAAAAAGATTTTAAATTGTTGTCAGCGGAATGCATACATAACAATGACATACTGATGAAAATTGGTGTAGTCGATCACGACTATTTTAAGAAAAACCACTATGTAGCTATGATGGAGATATTAGGAAAGAATACAAAAACAGTCGATAGGCAAAAATCAAAAAATAAGTTAGGCTCCCGATATGGAAAGTTCATACGGACTAGATCAGAAGGCTTCTAGCTTAGAGCAATGCGCGAAAAAAAGATAGCAAAACTATCAAAATCAATAGAGCAGTTAAAAAAATATTTAGAAGACACATTTATTGCTAGACGACGGCAAAAAGAAAATTTTGAATTTAGGATAGAAAAATTAAATTTTTATTGGAAAAGGTAATTTCTATAAAGGAAGACGAACTAATTGATAAGTATGATGATGTTTTAATTGAATTAGAGTTTGACGTAGTAACTGTAACTAAGATCATGAAGAAAAACTTCAGGATAACGGGCCGAAAATTACAAATCAAAAATTGATGATTTTGCCAACACTTCCAAAAATTCAAGTACCTACATTCTTTGGGGATTCCAAAGATTGGGACCTGTTTTTGAATTATTTACTGAACTTATCCATTTAAGAGAGGATTTAAGTCCCTACCTTAAAATTCAATTACCTTAAAATTTCACTTCAAGGGAGAAGCGAGAAATGTAGTTTTTCACCTATTGTTAGGTTCAGGGAAAATTATGCGACCGCTTGGGAATTGTTAACCAAGCGGTACGAAAATAAAAAAGGAAAATATTTTCCGATCAATTAAACCACCTTCTTGAGCTACAAAATTTAAATGTAGACTCAGTTAGGCAGGTGAGGATGTTTATTGACACTATAAATGAATCAATCCACTTAATCAAATTAAAGGCACAGTTATCTGATGAGGTTGATGTAATCTTTGCACACATAATTATTAAGAAATTTAATAAAGAGGCTCTGCAAATATATGAGAGCCATGTTAAGAAAAACAAGGAAATTCAAAAATTGTCCGACGTCATGGATTTTTGAGCAACGATTTAACTCGATAAGCTCGGTTCAGGATGAAAAACCTGTTAAAAAATATTTAGTAACAATATAAAAGAATTTTCGACTAATAGTTGTCCATTTTGCAAAGGTATGGGGCACACAATATTTCAATGTCACAAATTTAGGGCTTTAAATCCATCTGAAAAAGAATGGATAAAGTTAAAAGGCGCATTTTTGTGTTTTAAATGCCTAAAACACACAAATAAAAAAAATGCACTAGCGATACATCATGTTCACTGTGCAAAAAGAAATCACCACAGCATGCTACATATTAATTATTTAAATCAAAAAAGTGAAAAAAAGTTAACACTTGCATGACGTCGGAACAAGCGTTGTTAGCTACAGCGCGTGTTCAAATAAAATCTTCTAATGGAGAATTTGAAACATTTAGAGCTTTTGATTGACAGTGGGTCACAAAGCACAATTATTTCAGAAGAATCTGCGCAGATTTTGAAATTACCAAAAATTCGTTCTCAAACAGAGATCAGTGGGGTATCTTCCACGGAAAGTGCATATCAAAGCATAAAGTAAATCTTCAAATCAAAAGTAAAAATTTACAAAAGAATTTTAAAGGTTGAAGCCATGATACTGCCAAAAATTAATGAAGAGCGCTTCCAGTCAACACCGTTAATGTTGACAAATCAAAATGGGAAAAGTTTAATTTAGCTGACCCCGATTTTAACAAACCTGGCCGGGTTGACCTTATAATTGGGGCAGATTTATACGCCTCATATTCTACAGAATGGAGTTGTTAAAATCAATGGGCTCTTTGGGTCAAAAAACTGAGTTTGGGTGGATTGTCTCTGGATGTAAAAAAATCTAAAGGAAAAGAGGCAATTGTTTGCAACTACTATCGAATTAAAAGATATGGATCGATATTGGGAAGTGGAGGAAGAAGACAAAATGATATCGAATCTGAATTATGTGAAAACAACTTCATAAAAACAACAAAAAGAGATTCAGACGGGCGATACATTGTGTCAATTCCATTTTAAAGAAGATGTCACCTTAGGAGATTCAAAAGAAAACAAGCACTAGCTCGTTTTATGAATCTGGAGAAAAAATTAAATAGGAATGAAAAAACTTAAGGTTGACTACACTAAATTCATGGATGAATATATGGATTTAGGACATATGGTCGAGGTAAATAATGAAGGTAAATATTTTTTTTTACCACATCAGGCAGTTATTAGAGATTCAAGCCTAACGACCAAGCTAAGAGTAGTTTTTGACGCTTCAGCCAAAACTACTAATAACAAAAGTTTAAATGATATAATGTGGATTGGTCCACGAGTTCAAAAAGATATTTTTGACATTATTATTAAGTGGAAAATGGGAATATGTTGTATCAGCGGACATCGAAAATGTACCGTCAGATAAAAATAGTCGAAAAAGATCAAAAATATCAATATATTTTATGGAGGAATTCCCCGGAGGAAAAATTAAAAAATTATAAATTGACAACCGTCACTTATGGTACTGCATCTGCTCCATATTTAATAAACCAGAGTTCTGGCTGATATAGCAGACAAATGCCAGAATAAAAAATTAGTGAAATAATTAGATATGATTTCTATATGGATGACTTAATGACAGGCGCGTACTCTATAAAAGAAGCAAAAAATGTAATTCAATTAATTTCCAACGAACTAATAAAAGTTGGATTCAATTTAAGAAAAAATGGATTTCCAACAATTCAGAAATAATAAAAACGGTGGAAGACACTGGTGACAATAAAGTCCTTAGTATTGTTGAGAATGAAAGTGTTAAGACTCTGGGACTAAAATGGGGAACCTCAAAAAGATTTTTTAAGTTCAATGTAAGTCGTGGGTCATCCAAAATAACAAATAAAAGAGTGGTGTTATCGACACTATCGAAAATCTATGATCCCTTAGGATGGCTGGCTCCCGTGACCATTGTAGGAAAACTGTTCATTCAAAGGCTTTGGATAAATAAAAGTGAATGGGATCAGGAATTATCGAAAGAAGATAGGAAAAGACTGGGAAACTTACAAAGAAAATTTAATACATTTTAGAAAACATTCGAATTCCAAGGTGGATAAACTCCAAAGAATTTTCAGTAATACAACTTCATGGGTTTGTTGACGCTTCGGAAAAGCATATGCTGCAGTAGTGTATGCAAAAAGATAGGAAATGCTGTAATAATAGTAGCTAGCAAAAAAGTAGGGTCAATCCAATTAAAAATAAAAACCATCCCTGAAAACTAGAGCTGTGTGCAGCTCATTTTGCTTAGTATACTAATCCAAAGAATAAAAAGAATCATTTGACAGTATGGTAGAAGTCTATGCTTGAGTGATTCCACTATCACACTAGCATGGATTAAGAGTGAGTAAAAGTAAGATCAAATTTATTAGACGAAGAACGGATGACATTCGGAGATTGACGAATACTGAATGGAATCATGTGAAATCCGAAGATAATCCAGCTGACTTTAGCATCTTAGGGGATCGATTCTGACAAACTGACTAACTGTGATCTTTGGTGGAAAGGTCCTAAATGGCTAGCTGAAGCAAAGGAGCATTGGCCTCAACAACAAACCATAGAGGAAGCTGTACTGATAAACACATTAATAAATAACGAAAAAGACGATCCGATTTACGATTTATTGGAAAGGTATTCCTGCATTAAAAATTAATACGTATAGTAAACACACGATTAGATTCATTTACATAAAACAAAAGAATAAATCATATCCATGTTTTCTCTCTCAGTAAGCGAATTAAAGCTGGCTGAAAAGGTGGTTATAAAAAAACAGCAAGAATACCAGTTCCGTTTAGAAATACACTGCCTAAAAATAACAAAGAAATAAAGACAAATAACAGAATTTTGTCTTTAAATCCGTTTCTAGACACGGATGGAATACTTCGAGTGGGTGGAAGATTGCAAAATTCCGCTGCCGAATTCGATGTGAAACATCCAATAATGTTAGACAAATGTCACATATCAGGGTTATTAATTAAAAATGCCCATAAAGAATCCTTACATGGAGGCATAAACTTGATGCGTAATTATATCCAAAAGAAAGTATTGGATTTTCGGGCTCAGAAATTCGTTAAAAAGAAATATTTAAGAGAATGCGTCAAGTGCGCAAGGTACAGACAAAAAGACAGCTCAACAAATAATGGGCAATCTGCCTCAATACAGAGTTACAATGACATACCCCTTCTTAAATACTGGAGTAGATTATGCAGGTCCTTATTACGTCAAATGTTCCAAAACCCGTGGACAAAAAAAGACCTATAAGGGCTATATTTGTATTTGTTTGTATGGCTACCAAAGCCATACATTTAGAAATAGTCAGTGATTTAACTTCTGATGCATTTTTAGCAGCACTTAGAAGATTTATCGCTAGACGAGGTAAATGTGCCAACATATATTCCGACAACGGTACAAATTTCGTAGAGCTTCAAGAAAGTTAGATCAAGATCTATTTAAAGCAATCCAAAAATTCTATGATTGCTGCGCAACTTGAAAAAGATAGGATTGATTGGCATTTTATTCCCCGGCAGGACCTCACTTCGAGGTATTTGGGAAGCTGGAGTAAAATCCATGAAGTATCACCTTAAAAGAGTGATCGGGGACCAGAGCCTAACATACGAAGAGATGTCAACGCTCTTATGTCAAATAGAGGCATGTCTGAACTCAAGACCTTTATACTCTGCAGAAAAAATGGAGTTGATCAACAAGAAGTTCTTACTCCAGGTCATTTTTAATTGGAAGACCAACATTAGATATAGTTGAGCCAATGACAGATGAAAAAATTGGAAATCTAGATCGATGGAAACTAATCCAAAAGATAAGAAAGAGACTTCTGGGAGAAGTGGAAAGAGGAGTATCTGCATACTCTTCAGCAGAGGCAAAAATGGAAGAAGGAAAGTCCTAATATAGAAGAAGGACAAATTGTCCTCTTTAAAAGATGAAAATTGTCATCCAGCCAGATGGCCAATAGGAAAAGTGGAAAAAATCCATAAAGGCAAAAGATAGAAAAGGTCAGAGTAGTAGAAGTTAAATTACAAGATGGATTTATCACCAGACCCATCAGTAAAAATTGTTCCCTTACCCGGAATTAAGTCTGTCGACAAAATTGAGTCTGATACTGAAGAAATCCAGCAAAAAGACATACTAGAAATTCATCGAGAATGTCCAAACTCAGTTTTATAATGGCCATGTTGTTATTTATATTAAGTTGTGAATTTTCTAACGCATCACCCAAAGTTAATAAACCGAAATATGCAATAGCAAAAAATAAATAAGACTTCGGCAATATATTTAGATCCAATGGGGACGTTGAAATAGTAGCCTCCTCTTGGAATCTAATTATTTTCTACAATATGGACGCCTATTTTGAGATGCTGAAAAAGGGTAAAGATCTGATTCCGAAAATGAAACTGATTTGCGAAAGGCTTCATACTTTCGAAGACCAATGCTTTTTAGTTTTGGATAATACAGAAAAGAAATTGTTAGACTTAGAGGAAAATAACAAACTTTTCATGGCTCAAAGTAGATCAAGAAATAAGCGAGCTCCATTTGGATTTATGGGATCCCTATATCACATTTTATTTGGGATAATGGATGAAGACGATAGGGTTCAAATGGAGGAAAATATGAAAAACTTATTAAGCAATCAGCACAATCTGAATGAGCTAAGTAAGAAACAAACTTTAGTCGATTCTACAACAAACGTTTTAAAAACAACTACTGATGAAGTCAATAGAAATTTTAAGGGAATGAATACGCGAATTGAGAATATGACTGCTATACTACAAGAATCATATTATGTATACAGAGAATCTATCAAATTCTTCATGATAACCAAAACAATTAAGTGACATAATAGATGAATGCGAGAAAATACAATCTGGAATAATAAGCTTATTGATAGACATTAATCATGGTCGACTTAACACTAACATTTTAAAACCCAGTCAATTAAAAGGGAGATTTATAAAAATAAAGGATAAGTTATCAGAAAAGTTTGTTTTGCCAGGAAAAAAGAACCGGCACAGAGCTAAAAAAAAGTTTATACTCTACTAACGGCAAGGGGCTTATTTGTCGATAAAAAGCTTATAATAAACGCAAAGATACCTTTGTTTGGTCGACATGCATCAGCTTTATTCAGAGTCGTTCCAATACCAGTCAGAATTGAACAACGCATGATTATGGTGCACGTCGATGTTCAGTATTTAGTTTATAACTTCGAGATAGATGCATATCACCTTATGAAGGAATCTACCCTTAATAAGTGTCAAAGGTGGCAATCTAATAAAAGAGTTTGTGAAGGAAGTTGGCCTTGGAGTAGTGGCAGCGATGGCAGTTGTGAACTGAAGCCTCTCAAACCAAATAGAGCAGCAAATTGCATATACAAGTCAATCGTTGAGAGCAAGTCGTATTGGATAGAGTTAGAAAAGAAAAAGTAGTTGGTTTTTAAGGTTGAGGATAATACAAAGGCTCGGTTACAATGCGGCACCACAAGCTTAGAGATAGTAGATTTGCCGGAACAAGGAATTTTAACAATTAGGTCAGACTGCACTGCTCGAGTTAATGATATGATTCTAATTCCTCACCACAGTATAGAAACAGAAGCGCAAGAAACATTGTCTTTGTCATATATAGGAGACATTAGCAGAAACACCCAAGATTGTTTGGAACCAATTAGACTCACCAATTATTAATCATACAGACGAAATAAACCGCTTAAAGAGTGAATTAAATTATTTGAAAACGCACAAGCTAGAATTAAAACAACTAAAATTTCACCATCTTTCCGGGCACACATCTTTAATTTTAGTAATAATAATAACTATAACTATATTTGTATATTTTATAAGAAAAATAAATGTAAGGCGGCAATTGCAAGGCATTGTTATACCGGAAAGCATGGTTAGGTAAGGCGAACAATAAAAATATATGTTTCAAGGTAATGAACTTATGTAAAGAATAATGTATTGAACTCAAAATTATAATTGAGAAATAAAATTGTAAAAAGTACTACTCGGCACTTTTCTGGCCTTTTGCAGAATGTTTAGAATGCTCTAAAACATGAAGGGTAATAAATAACCACATTTACAACCGCACTTATGTACACCAATGTAAATTAATATTTGGACGTAAACTCATAAATTGTCCCAAAATACGAACCCTACAACCCTTATCTAGTCCTTAAGTGCATCGCCGAGATATCTTCTAAAAAGGATCCCACGCTAACACATGTCTGCAATGCGTTGGTCGCCGACGCAAAACACAATGTACTTATCTTATCTTACTACCTAAGCTATATATAAATCACACACACACACACATACTACTGCGTTGGCTCTAGACATAAGCCTAGTTTAACTTCACAGTCGAGCTACCTAAACTCATACATTTGAAATAAAGAATCAGTTTTAATATTGAACTCAACAGATGTAGATGTTTTAATCTCGGTTTGGTCAAGGCATCTACAGAAGTAGTTTTTAATCGGAATAGATTCTTTGGAAAAATTGGGCAAAAAGATCGTCAAAAAGATCTTTGTTTGCCGACGAATTAAGAA
Organism: Drosophila bifasciata; assembly: GCA_009664405.1. NCBI lineage: Eukaryota > Metazoa > Arthropoda > Insecta > Diptera > Drosophilidae > Drosophila > Drosophila bifasciata. Next base: position 19,796,028 of record CM019044.1, read on the forward strand.
ATGATGGCGGGGATAGATGAACGGACGTTCTAGGCTTACTGTTTGCGCAGCTTTAACTCTGTTTAGGGTTCAGAGAAAAGCTTATTCTGCATCGAGAAAGGTAATTTTAAAAGCATTGAGCCTTTAAAAATGTTGATGTTTGACCGAGCTGCTACATAGCAAGAGAGAGAAGAAGGAGAGCCAACTTCTTGAAATTTTGTATAAAGTCTTGATTTGTTTAGATAGCTCACTCGATCGATGCAATAAAAAGGTATTATATCGACCAGTATCGACCGATACTTAGAGTTTAGGATGGTATAAGTCTTCAGATACTGTGAGTGGAAGGGCTCGTGCTAACAACGGTATGGTCGGATCCAAAACAAACATGATGGTTTGTTGACTTGAGAAAGGACAGGTCTAGCGAGTCGTTAATAAAGTCATTAGACTTTATTATTATTAGACTTGTTTACCGAAAACCAAACAGTACCTGGAAAATGGAAATCCCCAGAACTATCATACGGTCTTTATCTGATAGCTAGGAAGAAAAAGTTTTTAAAGCGGAAAGTATCGGAAATAGAAAAGGCTGGAAGAATCAGTTTTATGCTGTAGTAGCCAGTAGAAATTTGGGAAATTTATTTTGTAAACGTTTATATCTTGTGGCATATACGATTGCACCGTTAAGGTAGAGCTTAAAGCTCTACTGACACCGTGCTGTGAGGAATTGAATTTCCTCACAGGGGCCTATAGAGGGTTAAGCCGGAGAGAGTACGGCGAATTCAGCCGGGCCAGAGAGCCGAGCAAACGGAGAGTGGTCGGCGGGACGCGCGGGCGGTAGCCCAGCCCATGGCCAATGGTGGCCGTGAGAGCACGCCTGGCGCCGAGGCCGGGAATGGAGGAGCGCACAAGGAGCGGCGCTCACGCCGCTCAGGTGGGAGACGGCGCGGATCGGGTCGGCAGCGGTCCAGCGCGGTGGAAACCCGCGTAGGCGCAATGGAAAAGTACCGACGGAACGCGTGGTTGTCCCATTGTTGCAGCGACACGGGCGCCGGCGTCGCCTGAGGGTATAAAAAGGAAGCCCAGCGACAGTGGCGCAGGACATTACGCCGAGGATCAGTAAGCGGATAAGTGCGCGAATCTAACCGAGTGACGTGAAACTCTGTGAGTGATCGTGCGACGCGAGTGAAGCAATCAAGGAGCATTTCAGCACGGAGCTGAAATATAAAGACGAGTGGCACGCAGGATACTACTCACCGCTTAGGGTGGGTAACAGCAAAGGGTAAGCCCAGAGTGTGTGGAGCTGTGAGTGGCGGACGAGGCGGTTGTCACGTCAGAACCCCCAGCCGTAGCACGCGGAGCCACGCCGCCGAGGAACCAAGCAGTGGTAGCGCGAAGCCAGAGTCGCCAGCGGAAGGCCAGCAGAGGCCCAGCAGGTAGCATCTTATAAGATAAGCGCGTAAGATCCGTTAGCATAAGATACAAATAAAAAGAGCAATTATAAAATTCCCCAAAAAAATCAATCTGTGCGTTTTCTTGTTGTCTGTGAGGCAACAAATAAATTCGTTGCGACAAACTCGTCGGCCGCTGAGCCAGCCCTGCTGATCAGACCGGAGAGAAACGGTTCGTTACAACTGGCGCCCAACGTGGGGCCTCGCGACAAATAAGAAAACAAAAGTGAAGTTTTGGGAGGTTTAAGATGAGGAGTCGGCAATGGATTCACTTCCTGAGGAAGGAGGTCTTGATCCAATGTGCCTTGGCATTCGGGGTGAAGTTGGAGGGAACAGTGGCCGAGATGCGGCGAGTGTTGAAAGATTCGGTGAAGAAGCACGAGACGGAAACAGAGTACGCCGCCAGGTTGGAGGTGTGGGAAATGCGGGCCGGCAGAGCCTCACCCGGCCACCAAACGAAGACAAGGCGGAGGTGTACGAGCGTGTGCCATTGCCGGCAGGCGCGGGCCCATCGTCCGTGTTGAGGTTGCCAGGCGTGTTCCAAGAGGAACTCATAGCGAGCTTGGCAATACCCGAAATGAGCCACTCTCTCAGGCCGGGACCCAGCAGACCGCGGCCAGCGAGCGTAGGCCAGGCAAGTGAGACGTCGACGGCAGGCCGAGAGGCGTGGAGGAACCGACCCGAGGAGGAGCGGGAGGTGCCTGAAGCGCAGTCAGGGAGGCCGCCCTTCCTGAACTACGCCAACGTGGCGAAGCAGGTGAGGGAATGCTCCTTTCGTTTTGATGGGACGGCGAAACCATTGGAGTTCTTAGAGCAGGTCGAGTGGTCGGCGGACATGTATGGTATGGACCGAAACCTAATCCCCAGGACCATGCCAGTGCTACTGAAGGGCAGGGCGTTGATGTGGTTCATCGCGAACAACCGCCAGTAGCAGACGTGGAATGCCTTCGCGGCCAGTTTTCAGGCCTACTTCTTGCCCCGGGGGTATTTCGAAAAACTGCTGCGGATCGCGCGAGTTCCAGCGGGAAAGTCCGGTGGGACGAGCGAGGGCGACCAACCCGTTCACGAAAACGACCGCGGCAGAGGTGTGTCGCCGCTGCAAGGATGAGCCGAACCGCGGCACTCGGCAGACGGACAATAACTCGTCAAAGCCAATAGCCAGACGCATTTCAATGTGGAAGGGGGATTCGTGAAGAATCCCTCCCAAGCGTGTCATCGGTGTGGGAGCGACGAGCACTGGGCGCAGGCATGCCAAGGGCGTCCACCAACTTTCTGCTGGCTGTGCGGAAAGGTTGGCGTGGCCACATGGCAGTGCTGCAGAAGAGGGAAATGCCCCTCGACCCACGCCGAGGAGGGCCGTGCCGGGGTCGCAGGGGATGAGGCCCGAAAAACTAATCGGTGGACTCACCGCGGAGGAGGACCAGTTGTCGGCCGTGGTGGTGATCTCCGGAAGAGAATGGAGGGCCACGGTTGACACGGAGGCCACAAGCAGCTTCGTGGGGAGGGCCGAATGAAAGAGGTCCGGAAACAGGTACGGCTGGCTGACGGTCGCAGTCAGGCCATAACCACCCAACTCGAAGTGGAACTGGCCTTCGGACACCAGAAAATGCCGATGACTCTTCTCGTCTTACCCGGAGTCATCGATGCGCTGGTCCTGGGATGGAACTTCATCACCGCAGTCGGGGTAGAGGTGACCTGTGCGGGGCACAGGGTCGTGATCCCTGCGAAAGGTCGGCGAAATGGGCGGTTTGAGGAAAGGCTATCGGTGGTTCTGAAGACCACAGAAGAGTCGAAAGAAGGCGAGACTGGCATTCCGGAGGAAGGCGTGTGTAGTGGTTGGTCTGAAGAAGCGTCAGTCAAAGAATTCTTGGCCAAAGAATTAGAAGAGTTTAAAAGGTTGAAGGGAGTGTCGCATGTGGCGGTGCATACAATCACGATGAGCGATGCTGTACCGATTAAACAGCGATACAACCCGAAAAACCCGAAGATGCAGCTGAGATCAACCAGAAGGTGGACGAACTACTAGAGATGGGGTGTATCGAGCCCTCGAAGATCTTTTTTACAGCTCCCCATCGTGATGGTGAAGAAGAAAACCGGACAGTGGAGGTTGTGCGTAGACTTTTGGCAAATTAACTCGAAGTCAATCAACTACATTCTGGACCAGCTGAGAGAAGTGCGTTTCATCAGCAGCTTGGACTTGAAGGACGGGTACTGGCAGATCCCACTGGAAACAGACAGCCGGAAATTCAAGGCATTCACGGTGCCAGGCAAGGGTCTGTTCCAGTGGAAGGTGATGCCGTTTGGCCTACACTCAGCGTCGGCTACGTTTTCAGCGGCTGCTGACCAGGTGATCGGTCCAGAGATGATGCCGCACGTCTTCGCGTATCAGGACGACATCATCGTAATTGGCCGCACCAAGGAGGAGCGTCAACGAAACCTAGAGGAGGTATTCAGGCGGTTAAAACGGGCCAATTTGAGACTCAACGTGGATAAGTGCCAATTCTTTCGAAGGGAGTTGCGGTATCTGGGTAATTTGGTGACAGGAGAGGCGATATGCACCGACCCAGAGAAGGTGGCCTCAATTGCGGAGCTTAAGCCACCCGCAAACGTGAAAGAACGGCGCCAGTTCTTGGGCGTTGCCTCGTGGTACCGGCGTTTCGTGCTGGGGTTTGCCACGATGGTGCAACCACTCAGCGCCTTACTGAAGAAAAAGGCAAAGTTGGAGTGGGCGCCCGAACAGCAGCAGGCATTTGAGGCCGTGAAAAGTAGACTGGTGGCGGACCCGTGCTGGCGTGCCCCGATTTTCAAAAAAGAAATTCGTGCTGCGGACGGATGCCAGTGACTATGGTCAATGGGGCAATCCTTACGCAAGAGACGGAGAAAGGGTAATTTCCTACGCCAGCCGAACCTTGAACGGGGAGAGGAATTATTCAGCCACGGAGAAGGAATGTTTGGCCATAGTGTGGGCCGTGAGGAAGCTCAAGCCATACCTGGAGGGATACCACTTTAAGGTTGTCACCGACCACAAGGCATTGAAGTGGTTGAACAGCATTGAAAGGCCGACAGGAAGGATCGCCAGGTGGGCATTGGAGTTGCAGCAGTACGACTTCGAGATAGCGTACAGAAAAGGGTAGCTTAACATCGTAGCCGATGCGCTGTATCGCCAGCCCATGGAGGAGCGGTGTTTAAGAGTGGAAGGAGAGGAAAACATCTCCGCGGGTCCAGGAGGGCCGTGCGGATGGTTAGTAAAATTAAAAGAGAAAATGAGAAGGGAACCGGAAAAGTTCCCGGATTACGTGGAGGAAATTGGCGGGGTGTACCGGCATATACCGCACAGAGCTGGCGACGAAGAGGTAGCGGCGTGGAAGCTGTGCGTGCCCAAAGACCTTCGCGAACGAGTCATGAAGGAGAATCATGACTCACCGGAGGCGGGTCATGCAGGCGGCCGGAATACCATGACAAGGATAGCCGCCCGATATTATTGGCCAGGAATGCACCGGGATGTGAGGGCATACGTCCGAAAGTGTTAGACGTGCCTCCGGTTCAAGCCTAGTCAGCTACAGGCGGCCGGAAAGATGCTCACCTAGGTACCGGAAGATCCATGGGCAACAGTATGCACGGATTTCGTCGGACCACTACCTCCGGTCAAAAGCATGGGAACGCCATGCTGCTAGTGTTGGTGGATCGCTTCTCGAAGTGGACCGAATTGGTGCCACTTAGAAAGGCCACTACGGAGGCACTAATAAAGGCGTTCATGGAACGCACTTAAGCCAAATTTTAGTGCCAAAGGTGATGATCACGACAACGGGGTGCAATTCACGAGCCGTGCGTTTAAGAGGTTTCTCGATCAGATGGGAGTGCGGCATCAGTTCACGGCTCCATACATGCCTCAGGGAAACCCGACGGAACGCGTGAATAGGACTTTAAAAACAATGATCGCGCAGTTCACCGAAGGAGACCAGAGATGCTGGGACGAGAAGTGGCCGGAATTGATGCTGGCCGTAAACTCAGGGGGCGACGGGATACGCCCCGGCGTTTATAGTCCAAGGAAGGGAGCCCAGACTGCCGAAGGCTTGCTGCGGGAGCTGTTTCAGCTAGTAAGGAGGAATTTAGAAAAGTGATGGTTGTCGGTGAAAAGAGGACAGACAACTACACCCATGCCGGAAAAGAGCAGGTAAGCCAATTTGTCGCCGCGAAGACGAAGATCACAACGATGATTCCGAAGGGAATCAGTAAGGTATAGTACGGAATGTGGGCATAAGCGCCGGCTCCAAATTAGAGCGCGTCACGCAGGACGCCATCAAGGGCCAGAGCCAGCAGGAAAAAAAAGTAGCAAATTTACATAAATTTAGTTTATTGTGTTAAAGGAAAAGAGCAGGCAAAGTTACAAATACAAATATATAATAGTCATGATATATATAGATTAACAGATTGGGGCAAAGAAGCTTACGATTCGTATAAAAGGAATCGAACGTAATCAAAATGGAAACTTAATAAAAATAAACTGGAGAAGCGGCGTGATCCCTTGAAGGCCGTCATCTGAGGAAGAGAGGAGGATTATATGGGATATAAAAATAGTTCGAGCGGAAAGAAAGAAAACGTACCTGGTCACGTAGGAGTCGGCTACCAACCCTTGCTCTCGAGATCCGATCTTGGTCCTGGGGGGGTGCTCGGAGAGGGATAATACGAGATGGAGATGTCCTGGTCCTGGGGCCCAAGGATCCGAGTCACCTACGACCGTCGGTTCGGCCGGGCAGACGGCCCTACCCGTGCGCTACTGACGGGCGAGGAGTCGGACGACCCTCGGGTCCGAGGTAGCTGCATCGAGGCAGAGGTCACGCCAGAAGCCGAACCAAAGACGTGAAGGAGGGGACCAGCCGGGGCCGGTCGCCATGGTGCAGCCGGGGGAAAGGTTGGAGGACCTGTTAGTCGCTGGCACACATGGCGAGTGGCACCGCGGGCAAGGACGCAGGGTGATCTGAAAAGCAGGGGAAATATGAAATAATAGACAATTTAAAAAGAATCTGTAGCACTTACCTGGGCTGAGGGGGTTGACCAGAGGGGGGGAAGGAGGGTTAACGCCGATGGGCGAGGCTATATATATAAAAAAAATATATAAGTAAATAAAATAAAATGTATTAATGGCCGAGGATATAAAAAAAAAATAAATAAATAAAATAAAATTAATTTTATAAAATAAATGAGGAAAGCCGAAAAACTGGAAGGGGGGAAAGAACCCCGATATCCCTAGGAGGGTTAACGCGGCGAAGAGCTGGAAGACCAAAAAAACCAACGGGATCCCGCGAGAGCCCCCGGAGGAAAAGAGCAAAAGTACCGTTCGAGGGAACAGTGAGAAAGACGGCATGGGTACGGCAGCAGCAGAGGTTTGAGCGGGCGATCATTCTCACGTGATCATCCCAAACGGCAAAGTCGAGAAATCCCAAAGTAAAAACGGTACGCAGGCCAACAGCGTGGGGGCAGCTCAGGCCGAAGACCACCGCCAGCGACGGGCGGAGCTCTCGCGTGGCGAGCGGTGGACTTGGCGGAGTGAGTCCCCTGAGTTGGAGCTGATGGCGTCGCCGTTGCCAAGAAGTCGGGCAAGCGAGGTATCCTCGTGGGCGTCGCCGCGGAGCCGGCGGTATCCCGAGGTGTCCGACGACGCAAGCGAGGACAGCGACGTTGTGTTCGTGGCCGTGGAGCCGGTTCCCGAGATGCGGGAGCTGATCCTGATGCAGACCGCGGCAGTGAAAGCAGCGGAACCAAAGGACGAGGCACTGTGGCAGCGGCGAACGCAGCAACAGCGGGACCGGCGAGACGAGGAGGAGGCGCGACGCGAGGCGAAGCGGCGGCGGCGTGACGAGGAGGAGGCGCGACGCGGAGCGAAGCAGCGGAGGCGCGACGAAGAGGCCCGGAAGGCGGCGGAGGAGCAGGCGCGGCGGGACGCCATGTTTCACAGGGCAATAATGCGCGAAGCGCATGCGGCATTATTGCGTCAGCTGGCGGGCGAGAAGGAGAAGAAGGCCCGCAGGAAGCCCGAGGAGCAGGAGGGGGGAGCGAGAGGAGCCGCCCCCGCCGGCCCCGGAAGTTCTTAAAAGTGCGCCAGGGGCTGTGCGAGCCCCAACGACAGCCGCAGCAGCAGCAGAGGACATCGCAGCAAAAGCCACCGGAACAGCCACAGAGCCCGCAGCAGCGCAGCATGCAGCAGCAGCGTCCGTCACCCCCGTCCGGAGCAACGGCCGCCGATCCAGAGAGCGCGGTGTTCGGGCCGTTCGTGTCCCAGAGCGTGCACACCGCGGTCCGGGATGGTCTGGTGTGGCACCACCAGACCATTCACATCACGTGGGCGTCGGGGCCGGCACCCCCGGACACGGAAGGGGAGGCCAAGGTGTGGGAGGAGGAGCCACCAAGGCGGAGCAACTCGCGGGATCCGCGGCAAAGGCGAGCGGGAGCCAGGGAGACGGCGACGGAGCCGACGCAGGAGCCGGAGACGGCACCGTAGGCGGCGGTAACGGCGGCCATGGGGCCGGAGGCAACGACAGCGGCGGTGGAGACGGCACCGGAGGCGGCGGCCACGGCGATGATGGAACAGGAGGCGGCGGCAACGGAGAGGATGGCGCCTGAGGTGGCGGCAACGGCGATGGACGCGGCGGCGGAAGATCTGGAGCGGGGGCCGTGGATCTGGCCCCCGCCGGCGGCGAAGGTGAGGCGGCCACAGCTGCAGAGGCAGTAGTCGGTAGGTGAGGAGGAGCCGGCAGGGACGCGCTGGCGAGCGGTGGCGAAGCCGGACTGGCCAGAAGCGGTCGTCCGGGCAGTGGAGAGCACCCGCCGCATCGGCCGGCGTGTCAAGCGACTGGTCCGGCTGCAGGGGGTGCGGTACCGGGTGGCGGCGTCCGCCAGCAGCGTGGAGGTGTCGGTGGAGGATTAGGTGCTGAGAAGGAAGAAATATGTTAAGTTAAGATGGAATAAAAATATGAATGAAACATAAAACTTACCTGGGGGTTTCGAAGGGCGCGGGCTGTGGGAGGTGGTCACTCGCGGTTATAGCGTTTGGGCCATGAAGAAAAAAAAACAAACAAAAAACGCGACCGGCGTGGGTACTACAGGTACCGCAACCGGAAGAAGCATGAGTTGGTAGGTATGGCAGCCCGATCCGGAGCGGCACTACCTGTTTGTGCGCATTGTTGCACCTATCGTGCACGTAATGCGCAAAGTAGTGCCGAAAACATATGGGCGGGGGATATCGATGGTTGGGAGAACTGATCGACGGGTGAGCGAACCAGTTCGGCGGGAGTGAACTGATCAACTGGGGAGCAAGCCAATTCGGCGCCGGCGCACCGATCGACGGATGAGCGAGACAGATCAGAGCGCACAGGTTGGCGCGCGCGCGCAATCAAATCGGGCGGCAAGTGAACCGAATTTGAATGCGGTCGGATCGGCAGATGGCTGGAAGAGGGCACGAGGGGAGTTGTCCTCTAGTAAAGAGAGGGGGAAGTGTGAGGAATTGAATTTCCTCACAGGGGCCCAGAGAGGGTTAAGCCGGAGAGAGCACGGCGAATTCGGCCGGGCTAGAGAGCCGACCAAACGGAAAGTGGTCGGCGGGACGCGCGGACGGTAGCCCAGCCCATGGCCAATGGTGGCCGTGAGAGCACGCCTGGCGCCGAGGCCGGGAATGGAGGAGCGCACAAGGAGCGGCGCTCACGCCGCTCAGGAGACGGCGGGATCGGGTCGGCAGCGGTCCAGCGCGGTGGAAACCCGCGTAGGCGCAATGGAAAAGTACCGACGGAACGCGTGGTTGTCCCATTGTTGCAGCGACACGGGCGCCGGCGTCGCCTGAGGGTATAAAGGAAGCCCAGCGACAGCGGCGCAGGACATTACGCCGAGGATCAGTAAGCGGATAAGTGCGCGAATCTAACCGAGTGACGTGAAACTCTGTGAGTGATCGTGCGACTCGAGTGAAGCAATCAAGGAGCATTTCAGCACGGAGCTGAAATATAAAGACGAGTGGCACGCAGGATACTACTTACCGCTTAGGGTGGGTAACAGCAAAGGGTAAGCCCAGAGTGTGCGGAGCTGTGAGTGGCGGACGAGGCGGTTGTCACGTCAGAACCCCAGCCGTAGCACGCGGAGCCACGCCAAGCCGAGGAACCAAGCGGTGGTAGTGCGAAGCCAGAGTCGCCAGCGGAAGGCCAGCGGAGGCCCAGCAGGTAGCATATTATAAGATTAGCGCGTAAGATCCGTTAGCTTAAGATACGAATAAAGAGAAATCGTAAACTTCCCCAAAAAGAAGCCGAGCGTTTTTTTTGTTGTCTGCGAGGCAACGATATTCTTTCTACCCTTACCTTGTCTTATGCTAATACTTTTATATAACTATCTATAGCAAAACATCTTTGAAATGATTTATCGAATTTAATTAAATAATACCTAGTGATTAAGAAATAAGTACCCTTATTCAAAAATCTATATATGTATATGCAGCTTCCTAGTGGTAACATTATGATTAACCGTATTGAAATTATCTTTTATATTAAAATATGAAGTTTTATGAATTTAAAATGAATCTTTGAACCTTGTGTAATAGTCGGTCGAGTATCCATGCCAGGATCTTGTAATATGTGGTGAATCTCATTTGGAGTTCATTACGGGACAATGCAGGGATTCTAACGAATTGTCATGGTAGGGTGGGTAGAGAAGAGAGGGACAATCGACACCTATGTTCCCTCCAGATAGGAATGGATTCAGTAGGGCTTTTATTTGGCGTGTCGGCGCTGTTCGAATTTAATTTGATTTTTTTACTATCTTATATAGTTCCGTAAAGTGCACTTTTTAAATGTAGTAGAGTACAAAAGTATAGTTTGGTAAGGAAGAACCCCGACAATCTGGCGAGCCAGATCCGAGCATAGCAAGAGTACACACGACCGAACCTAGCTGTACGTCGTCCTTAAAGTTCAGTTTCCATCATCTGCTGATAACAAGGGCATGTATATTTCTTTAGATATATATATATATAAACTCTGGTACACTACATTTTTTTTGGTGCCCAACGTGGGCCAGGCAACTTTCCTCAGAATCTAAAACCTATTCTGAACTGTTATTAAAATTTGGATTTATAGTATCGCAATATATAGGCCGGTTTATTTAAAAAAAAAAACAAACATGCAAACCTTGCCTTGGTTCACCAAGCTCAACCACTAATCCATTAAATAACAACGACACATTTTTTTTAGTATATTGCTTAAAGACCCAGATTTCCAGATTTGTGTGTGGACTCTGTTTTAGGATTTAGTAACTGCAATTTTTTTCGTTAGGATTGGTTAACCAAAGCAGACCCACAGCGCATAATTGCGAGTATCGGAAGTAGTTATGCAATACCAAACCATGATCAATGAAAAGAGAAATTATTTTACGATTTTGCGACCTCAATTCGTTTATTTTGGATTGATCGACCAAAGCAAACCTGCCTAACACATATTGCATCCTGAATTGTTTGGATTTACAATTTATATTGCGGTTCAACGCAAGAGGTCATGAGTGATTAATTTTCCATATTAATAAAAAAAGAAAAGCCTACTGAAACCTATTAAATAATTCTAAGTATTCTGGCATGTGAGGAAGACAGACATTATGCGTATTACAACCACCCAATTTTGCAAATTATTTTTTGGTTATTTTTTTTTTTGGTATACTTAATTTTTTTAATTCGCTTAATTTTCTCTGATAAATAATGGCTGTACGACGAAGTACAGACGATGTTGTAACTGCTTTGCAGGAAGCAGAACCATTTTGTGGTATTTGCAACGAAGTATTAGGAGCTGGTGAGCTAATTGCGAATACGCCGTGTAAACATAAATTTCACAAACTTTGTATTTTGGAACAGATTAAGACAAATCCAAAATGTCCCACCTGTTCATTAGATTGTTTTGCATTAGCACTAACATTCTCTAACAACACATTTTTAGCAGAACTTAACGCAGAAGGAGCGCGACCATCTAACGCTAACGAATCTTTTAGCAGGATAAACGGTACATCAAGCCGACCCAAAAAGGGGCAAAAGTATATAAGAAGAGGTATGAGTACAAGATCAACTCAACGCTCTAAGTTAGATCGCTCACTAACTGAACCAGTAATCGACAACACAACTCTTCCTATAAACACCAAAATTGAAATCGCTAATTACGTCCAGTCTGCTGTTAGCATGCAACAGGCTCAGTTAATGGAACAGCTGTCTTCCTTTTTAAGCAAGACTATTGAATCGTCAATTTAAAGTCAATTAGCGTCACTTCAAGCGACACAACCGGCACACAATACACCAGATGTTTCACGTAACCAGACGAACAACAGTGGTGGCGCTCTCAAGCACGACATAGTCATGCCGAAGTTCTATTAGATTTTTCAAGGGCTAGTGCGAACCGAAGTAATTCGAGCTCACACGAAGCACCAGCAAAGGTTTCGAGCATAATGCAGAATTGGCGCATAAAAGTTGATGGCTCAAAAACAAGCATGAGGTTTTATGAACTTATATATCGAGTCCGTTCTCTAACTCAACAAAATCTAAGTAACAATTTCGAATTGCTTTGCGATCACTTGTATCTCCTATTCACGGGGAAAGCTAGTGATTGGTATTGGCAGTTTCACCACACTTACCCAAATTTTACTTGGGATACCTTTTGTATAGAGTTTAGACGAAGATTTGAGGATGTAGAGACCGACTACGACATCTGGGAGAAGATAAGAAAACGCCGTCAGGGCGAAACGAATCATTCGATGACTTCCAATATGCTGTCGAAGACCCAGTTGACAGACTCCAAAATTCCGTTGCAGAAGAAGATGTTGTCGATCTGTTAAGTAGAAACTCAAGCCCTCCCTTCATCTCGAACTTCTTCTTCTTCTTGCAGAAGAAGATGTTGTCGATCTGTTAATTAGAAACTCCAAGCCCTCCCTTCATCTCGAACTTCTTCACTTAAAGATTGCCAATAGGTCGCAGTTACGACGAAAGGTAAGGAAGCATGATCACATTTACAATGACAAAAAATCAGTGAAGCCAAGGACTCCATGCTCGCACGTTTCGGAACTGTCCAATCCAGATGATAGTGATAAGCAATCCGACGACAATTTAGAGTCCAACGAAGTATGTCAAATACAAACGTCGCGCTGCGCAGACAGTTCCAACTTGCTGGAATTGGGACATCAAAGGTCATAGATTTGACGATTGTACAGGTCCAGGTTGTACAGGTTTTGTTACGGTTGCGGAACAAAAGATACCTACAAGCCAACATGCCCCAAAATGTAACCCTTCGGGAAACAGGCAGAAGGATGTCACACAACAACAAGCCGACACATCCTTAGAAAACAGTTTTCAAGAACCACCTACTGAGTTGACAAATGACCAAAGTTTAAGAGAGCCAAAGAACAGCTCACAACCAGTAGATAAGCCACTGCCTACGGCACTTCACTTTTCATTTACACCTTTATCTAAAAGGGAAGCAAATAATAAGAAAGCTCGTAAAGACATTTTTGAGAGAATATATAGTTTTAAATTTATAAAGCCTAAACGTTCCACTGAACGTTTAAGAAATTTTTGGAAAATTGTTTGGATGAACAAGAACAAGTTCGTATCAGCTTTATTCTCAGTTCGGATAACAGGCTGTATACCAATAGCTAACAGCTAACGATACGGAAAGCAAGGTCATAGGCAAGCTGTTAAAGCAAATTAATTACCGCGGACGCACAGCTGATTTAGAAATGTTCCTCATTCCAGAACTCAAGCAAGACATTTATTAAGGGATAGACTTTTGGCAAAAGTTTGGGCTGTTGGATCAAATAACACACACTGCCGAGGTATCGGAGTTAGATGTCGGAGGTACTGATGATGCAGAAAACCACCAAACCTACATAAGTTAACACCAGTCCAGAGAAATCGCTTTAATAAAGTGAGCCACACACTCTATAGATTTTGGAGCAGCTATACTGGTAAAGCAGAGGCATTAGTAGAAAAATTGATGTTTGCCGAGGTTGACAATATACTTGCGCTCGATGTTATAGAAGAGTCAGCTAGTCCCTGAGCAGCAATTGCGTCCTGGTAAAGAAGGGCGAAAAATATAGACTTTGTCTCGATTCAAGAGAAGTAAACAAAGTCACCAGACGTGATGCGTATCCCTTGCCACATATCGATGGAATTTTGAGTCGTCTACCACCCGTTCGGTACATCACCGGCTTGGAATTGTGAGAGTAAAACGAGGTTATGTATGTTTCTGTATATTTCTCCGCACACGACTTTATTGCTCTCATTTCACTTTACGAATGGCCAAGCGTCGGTCTGTCTATTTTTAGGAGACCGTATATTCGGTATTTCTCCAGTGTGGTCGTAGATTTGGGATTATTCGTACATATGTATACATTAAGGCTAGTATTATATATGGTGCTGATAGGGTTATCCTATGCTCGGCTGTCCTCGAGTCGATGGGGCTGCCTCTTCCTCGATCGCAGACGCCAAAGTTGGTGCTGCGCTTGCCGTCTCCTGCTGTTCCACTTGGACGACCGGAACCTCTGGTGGGTCGCCGCGTGCGTCTGGCGAAATTGCGCTTATGCGTGCGATTAGCTCGGCTTTAGAGCCTTGGGTTGATAGCCCAAGACCGACAGCCACCTCTTCAGTTGCACTACCGAACATTTATTCAACTCTATGTCGCACATTGTGAGTAAGGCCCAATTCTGAATTGTGAGAGTAAAACGAGGTTATGTATGTTTCTGTATATTTCTCCGCACACGACTTTATTGCTCTCATTTCACTTTACGAATGGCCAAGCGTCGGTCTGTCTCTTTTTAGGAGACCGTATATTCGGTATTTCTCCAGTGTGGTCGTAGATTTGGGATTATTCATGCATATGTATACATTAAGGCTAGTATTATATATGGTGCTGATAGGGGTTATCCTACCACAGACTTGAAGCATGCATTTTGGCAAATCCCGCTAGACGAACAATCGCGTCAATATACTGCCTTTACAGTTCCGAACAGGCCATTGTATCAATATAAAATGATGCCATTTGGTCTTTGCAATGCCGCTCAAACCCTCTGTAGATTAATGGATCGAGTAATTCCAGCGCATCTTCGTACTCGCGTTTTTATGTACTTAGACGATTTACTTTTTGTTATCAGATGATTTCGAGTCGCATCTATTATTGTTACAAGAGATAGCTTTGTGACTGCGTAAAGCACCATTAACATAAGCAAATCGAACTTTTGTATAAAAGAAATCACGTATTTGTGTTTCATTATTGGAAATGGTCAGATAAGTACAAGTCCTGACAAAATCAAGGCCATCTCAAAGTTCCCTGTGCCAACTACGGTTAAACAACTGCGTCGATTCCTGGGACTATCCGGTTGGTATCGACGATTGTTGAAAACTACGCGAACTAAACTGAAAAACCTTTCATTTTGCTTTATGACGCTAGCACTTACGGAATTGGCTGTGTTTTGGATCAAGATCGCGACGGCGTTGAATTGCCCATTGCCAAAATGTCGGAGAAACTATCAAAGGCACAACGTAACTATTCGGTTACCGAGCTAGAGTGCTTAGCCATCATTAAGGGTATTAAAATATTCCGCTCTTATATTGAGGGACAGGATTTCGTAGTCATAACCGACCATTCTGCACTGCAAATGGTTAATGCGACAGAAAGATTTATGAGAAAGGTTAGCGAGATGGTCAATGAAATTGCGAAGTTTCACCTTTAATATTTTACATAGAAAAGGGTCATTGTATGTTGTAGCTGATACGCTATCGCGTCAGGATGAACCGACTATAGAAGAGCTCACGCAAATAAAGCCAATGGTAGATCTAGAGTCAGATCAATTCAAATCAGCTGATTATCTGAGTTTAATAGAGAGCATTATTCAAAATCAGAGTAAGTTCCCAGACTTAAAAGAGTTGGACGGTCAAGTCTATAAAAGAACTGTTTTCGCATCGGGAGATGAGTCTCAAGAAAACGCTTCATGGAAACTTTTGGGTTCCTTCAGGGTTGATCGCGAACGTTTTGTATCAAGCTCATGACGCCCCTAGTTCCGCGCATTGTGGAATGAGTAAAATCATCGAAAAGCTAAAAAGATATTTGTTCTGGCCTCGCATGGTTAGCCAGACGAGGAGATACATATCGGAATGCACCATCTGTCGTACGACCAAGAGTCCGAATACGATTCTTAGACCTCCTATGGGTAAACCATTCACTTCTGATAGACCGTTTCAGAAACTGTATATAGATCTCTTAGGGTCATACCCACGCACGAAAAAAGGAAACATAGGACTGCTCATAGTTGTCGATCACAATACCAAGTTCCATTTTCTACGCCCACTTAAGAAATTTACAGCCCTAAGATTTGTGAATATTTTGGAAGGATCTCTCTTTTTATACATTTGGTGTTCCAGAAGTCATTTTATCAGACAATGGATCTCAATTTAAGTCTAGCTACTTTCAGGCATTTTTGAACAGCTTTGGCATAACAAAAAGTGTACTGCAATTTATTCACCGCAAGCTAACGCCAGCGAGCGATTGAACAGATCCGTGATAGCTGCGATACGAGCTTATATCGGTAACGAACATACCAATTGGGATGGTAACCTAAATGCCATCAGTGGTTCACTTAGATCTACCTTGCATAGGAGTACAGGGTATTCTCCCTATTTTCTGGCTTTCGGGCAAAATATTTTGTTGAATGGGAAAGATTACGCACTTACATAAGATAAACCTGCTAAATGACGATACTAGAATAGAGAAGCCAGATTCATTGCAGATAATCGGACAAAAGGCAAAAGAAAATGTTAACAAGACACACGAGGAAAATGCGCATTGATACAATCTTCGCTGCCGTAATGCTCAACTAAAAGTTGGAGATTTAGTGTACGCTAGGAATTTCACGCAGAGCAGTGCTATTAAAAGGTTTAATTCTAAACTAGCGCCTGTATTTATTAACGCTCAGGTACAGAAAAAGCGAAGTCCACATTATTACGAATTGGTCAATGATAACAAGAAAAACCTCGGTGTGTATAATCTGAAAGACATACAAGTCAGGAAATATTTCTTTTCTTCTTGAAGGTCTTCAGATAATTTTTCGTCGAGCAGGTCTTGTAGTATTATCCGTGCTGTAGTAGCCAACACAAATTTGGGAAATTTTTTTTGTTAACGTTTATATCTATATCTATATATCTGCTGATGATGCTACGATCATTAGCGAAAATTTGATGAATGAGTGCAGACGTACGTAGATTCCCGTTCCAGAGTATTAAAACAAAACGTGCATTAGATTTTCCATCCGCTTTTATGAGAGGAGATCTTATATAGTATTATGTTATAAAATTGTAAACGATAACTTGAAGTGTGTGCAGTGAATATCTTGCAAAGGGTATGTTGCCATGTTAGTGCAGTGCCCATATGCTTACATAACTAATCTTACAGGGAAAAGCATCCTAAGCTGCCCACAGCAGTGGAGTCTGGTTAAGACTACCCCTGGGAGCAGACTGAGGTGAACAGTTGCTATTGTAATCACAGCAACATTCTTAGCGGAGTTTCATCACCCTACGTGGACCATCTACATATGTCCAGATCTACACATACAGAGCTGCCGAAGGTGCTGTCCCATTCCACCGGGGTCAAATCAAGAGTCCCCATCGGCACACCGGAGTCGCCTATATCTCTTCCAGCACCACTTACATCTCCTCGACACGATCTCCGAATCCCAACTTGCTGACCCTGTCATTTAAGTTCCAATAAAACCCACCGTCACATATAATTCAGTGAACGTAAAACTTTTAAGCAACCCTCGCTGAGGGCTAATGATGTTCCTTTTCATTTGATTCTATATTTCTTTTTTGCTATAATGCTCATTAATTGATTAAAAACCTGATCCTAGGTTAGGTTCGGTTTGAGGCGGTAGCGGAGGGGGGAGAGACCTCATTTAGAGACCTGCGACAGTCGTTAACGGTCGCTGAGTTCGACGCAATAGAGCCCAGAGCCTTGAGGGGCTTGGCTGTCTGAGAAGATGCACACTAAGTGTCCTTCTAAAGAAAGTTTGGAGACGATGGAAATGACCTCCTTGATGGCTAAGACCTCTGCCTGGAACACGCTACAGTGGTCCAGAAGTCTGAAGCAGAGACTGATGTTGAGCTCGTCGCAGAAGACGCCCCCTCCCACGCGGCCGTCTAATTTTGAGCCATCAGTGTAGAAGTGGTTCGCGTTCGCAGGTCCAGGTTCGCCCCTTTCTCAGTCCTCCCTGTGTGGGATGGATACCTGGAAAGGCGTCGAGAGGTTGTCACTTGGGATGCAGTAGTCTGTCCTCTCTGGAAGTTGCGGGAGTTTTATGAGGATTCCCGAGTGGCCAACCGTGGAGGTTTTCCACAGGTTGGATTCCCTCATTCTAAGGGCGGAGAGTGTTGCAACGTTTTTACCCATAAGTTCTACAGGTAGAAGGTACAACATGGTGTCGAGGGCTTCTGTTGGGGTAGTGCGTAATCCGCCCGTTATGCATAGCTCTGCCGTGCGTTGGACTCTTGTGAGTTTGTCCAGACAAGTTTTTCTTGTCCAGGGCTGGCCACCAGACCACTACTCCGTAAATCAGGATTGGTCGTATGATGGCGGTGTACAGCCATCGGACTATGCACGGGGTCATGCACCACTTTAGACCGATGGTTTTTCTGCAGGTGTAAATGGAAGACTCGGCAAGTCTTTTAATAAAATTTGCGAGATCGGATACGACGGAAGATTCTTTGTCAGTTCCGGGATAACATAGGCTGTGGCGTTTAATTGTAAACCCGGTCTAGTTGAGAGCGAATGGAAAGATGACAGAGCTTCTCGGACTGAGCGGATACTGTCTGATTCAGACTGGAGACCTGTATCTGAATACGTTCGAATGGCAATTGAATTGTGTCGAAAAAGGCGTTCCGTAATGAATGTTGCCTCGGAGCCCGAGTCGATCAGAGCGCGGGCGCGGAAAATTTTCCCCAGGTGGCAAATATTAATGATTGCCATGCCTAGAAGGACAGAGCTTGTGCCGGAGGCGAAATACGTCTGAACGTTCGGAAGTGCGGAAGAATTCGAATTTTCGGCGGAAGGTACTGGTCGATCGACGTCTGGCCAGGCTGTGGAATCGGGCCCGGATGTGGAATGTGACTCGCTGGAAACTGGACTGCCACGATGAAGAAGCGTGTGATGTCGTCCTCCACAAGTGTTGCAATTGTGGGAGCTTTGGCATTCTCGAAGCATGTGGCCCTTTTCGAAGCAATTTAAGCAAAGCTGCCTTTGCTTTATGCAGTTGGAGCGGGCGTCAACGCTCATTTGCAGGAAATGAGGACAGAGTCGGATTGGGTGATTCTCTTTGGAACAGAGATCACACTTGCTCTTGCTAGGATCCACGCTGTTATGGAACGCGTACGACGTCCTTGGAGTAGGACTGCCCTGGGAACGGAACGGAGAGGGCTGGATTCGGGAGGATGGCGGATTCCGACTGCCTTTGGAGGGAGGCGGAGCGTCTCGTGAGGTGGAAGGGTCGCTCTCAATAGCCTCAAGCGTCAAGTAGCGCTGAGTGAGGAAGGAGTCGATTTCCTTCCAAGGCGGCACCTCCTTTTTGTCCGTTACGGACGCTTCCCACAAGGCCCGGCTTAGTTTCGGCAATTTGGAAGCACAAATAGTCACGAGGAGACTGTCCCAATTCTCCGTGCAGACGTTGGAGACCGCCAGCGCATTTAGGACTCCTGCATCGTACTTTGAAGTTCCTTCAAAGCACGACTGCATTCGGAAGTTACGCGGGGCAAGAAGAGGAGAATGTTAATTTGGTTGGTCACCAGAAGCCGATTATTCTCATATCGGCTGCGGAGAGCCAACCAGGCGGACTCGAAACCGTCATTTGTGAGGGGGGACTTTTCTACAATGGCCTTTGGATCGCCCCTGGTCTTCTCGGTGAGGTAGTATAACTTCTCTACCGGAGATAATTTTGGATTGTTTATCACGACCGCGGTGAACAGATCCCGGAATGTGGGCCAGCGGACGTAGTTCCCTGAGAAAACCTCAATATTGACGGGAGGCAGTCGACAGCCGCCCTGTTGGACTGGCTGTGCGGGAGGAAGGACTGCGGAGGGGCCAGCTGGGCATTGAGGTCGCTGAGACACTGCTCAAATACCCATAGCATTCGCCATATGTTTCCCGGATGTCCGCTTGGATTTCTGGATCCTCGTCAGCCATCACCGCGGAACAGGCCTTGTATTCGGCCTCGACGTCTGTCCACATGCCAGGTGGGACAGTCGGCCAATGGCGGCTACCAATTTGGTCCGAGCGGCAGAGGTGGCGGATTGAGCCATTGTGGTGACGTGGCGAGAGCTGACGGGACTAGTGAGGCAGCCTTTCGGATCCTGTTTAGTCACCGATGGAACCTTAAGGGTCACCGGAGACGGGAATAGGACCGATTTGGTCCTTGTAGCAGGGCTGCTACTGGCTGCTCTCGGAGTGAGGGATGCCTTGATTGGCTGTGTCGGAGTAGTTCCGGAGGCGGACGAGGTGCGTAGCCGGTTGGACGAGGTCACAGGCAAAAGTTGTTTGCCGTCCTTGTGACCTGTTGGCATAATTTGAAAGCACCCACGCAAGAAAGAATCGGTTTTTTTGGAAGTCTGTGAGGGACTGCAGACTGGTCTGAGTAGAGTTGACTCGGAACCGTCAGGAAACACCCGTAACCGAAACACGGACTATCAGACAAAAGGCCTCAAGCTAGCTGGAAGGCAATAATCGGAACGACTCGGATTGTTTGAGATCACCTGTAGGGAGAAATCTCAAACAACGAGTGACCCTATATTGAGCCGAGCTGAGGAGAGGAACGGTCACACTGGAGTGGCAATATTTGGAAATATTGACTGTGCGATGCTCCTCCGTTTACCCCTTGACGCAGTCGTGAGCGGAACTGCGTTACTATCGGATGGAAGGAAGCAATGGAAGCAGGCACGGACACCTCACAGAAACGGAACAACAATAATTTCTTTATCAAAACAAAAAAAAAATATTTTTTTGTTTGTGAACCAAAAAAAAAAGACTTGGAGGTTTTTCTTGGACGTGGTCGGATTATTTAATTATTTAATTAATTTATTTTTTTTCTATTCGGATGAACACCGGGATCGGATGCCGATAGTTTTGGGCCACCTCTCACTCTCGGAACAAAAAAACGAGAAAGAACGTACGGAGTCGCTGTAGGCGCGACTCTACTTTATACCCGTACTCAGTCAGTACACATGTGATGTATGTGGAATTTTCAAATGTTGTATCAGTTTTTTACATTTTATTTTTAACATTTAACATTTGTTTGCTGCATCTGTCATCTACATCTACATCAGTCCTCACAACAACACACGTACACCGCACGAGGCAGCATGTTTGAACGTGAATGTGCGTGTGCGTGTGAGAGAGAATTTGCAACGACAATCAACCCCAATAATTGACTTACGCTGCATGAGGAGTGCGGGGAATTGCTGATGTAAATTCATTTGATCATTGTGGCTTCAATAATGATCCGATCTAGACCAAATTCGGGAATCTGGTAGATATGGTCATTTTCTACCATACTGCATTTTTCGTTTTTCTCTATCTTCAAAATTGTGGATTTTTTCGTCTTTTGGGGGCGGAAGGGGCGGGGCGAAATTTTGAAATACACTTGTTCAGGTTCGGTATCACAGGAGTCTGGGCAAAAAATTGGTTGCTCTAGCTTTTATAGTCTCTGAGATCCAGGCGTTCATTTTTACGAAAACCAAATCGACTCGATTTTGTGTGAGTGCGAAAGAGAGGGAGCGAAGTTTTTTCGTATTAATGATCCGATCGGATTCAGATTTGGGCCCCTGATAGATATGGGCTGTCTCTATGATTCTGCATTTTTAGTTTTTGTTATTTTCAAAATTGTGGCCGCCACAGATGTGCGCCCTTTGTGGGGGGCGGAAGTGGGCGGGGCGAAGTTTTGAAACACTTTTCTAGGAGTGAGATATCACATCAGACTGGATAAAAGTTTGGTTGCTCTAGCTCTTATAGCCTTCGAGCAATGGGCGACAAAAACAAGACGGACGGACGGACGGACGGACAGACGGACAGACGGACGGACAGACAGGGCTATATCGACTCGGCTATTGATGCTGATTATGAATATAAATACTTTATAGGGTCGGAAATTATTCCTTTTCTATGTTACACTTTTACCACAAATACAATATACCCTTTTACTCTTCGAGTACGGGTATAAATATCAAAACACGAAACACAATTTGCCAATTTGTAAGGTAAATTGCCAAATATTTACGGAAAATGCGCCGTGGAGTGTGCCAGTGTATATTGTATTAGGGTAGGGCGTGAATGGAATGCTCTTGGAGACCTGTATATTAATGTAGGTGTGTGTGAATTCACTTGCACTTGGATCGTGCCAATATATATATTATTGGGGTAGGCCGCGGATGGAACGCACTGAAGAAATATTAGTGTTTGTGTGTGTGAATTCACTTGCACTTGGAGCGTGCCAATATATATATTATTGGGGTAGGGCGCGGATGGAACACACTGAAGAAATATTAGTGTATGTGTGTGTGTATGTACGCAAGCCGCTCTCATGGGCTGGAATGTGCGTACATACATACATAAACGCGGAATACACTTTTATTTAATATATTGTATTAAATAATTAATTATTTTGGTAAATAATTTTTCCGCGAGTTACGGACACAAGAAACCGATGAAAAACTACCGTATCACTGGTAATTCGAAGTGAAGTGCCGGAGAACGGCCGGAATTGCCGATAATATGGCGGTGGCGAAGTTGGAAGCACTACGGATAACGGAGATGTCGAGAGTACATATATAAGACTATATATATGTACTTCGGTCGCGGCACTTTGAACTTGCGGAATTTTCTCTGGAGCACAAACCGCGAAATGGAGGCGGTTTATGGTAAAGGAGGCAAGCGTACTTATCTTGTGATTCCTGGTGAAGGCGATGCCGTGCTCGAAGGCTGGAGAATTGCTTTTATGGAAGCAGAGCTATCCGGCTCGAAGGACCAATATTTGAGCCAAGGGGCGTCGTAAATTTCCCAGGTCGAGAATCCCAAGAAAGTCAAGTTCAAGTCCAACTGAAAAGCCGGGGGTCGTCAATGTTTTCTTCCAGTTTTATTGGGTATATAGATATATATGAATGTACAGGTGTACCCGCGTGCGAGAATAACCCGTGTCGCTTAGGATGTAGGAAACGAATGTATCAAGGCATCCCTCACTGAGAGCAGCCAGTAGCAGCCCTGCTACAAGGACCAAATCGGTCCTATTCCCGTCTCCGGTGACCCTTAAGGTTCCATCGGTGACTAAACAGGATCCGAAAGGCTGCCTCACTAGTCCCGTCAGCTCTCGCCACGTCCCCACAATGGCTCAATCCGCCACCTCTGCCGCTCGGACCAAATTGGTAGCCGCCATTGGCCGACTGTCCCACCTGGCAGAGCGCATCACTGCCGCCCCATCCGCCCCTCTGTCCGCCGAGGCCAAATCCTCAGCATGTGGACAGACGTCGAGGCCGAATACAAGGCCTGTTCCGCGGTGATGGCTGACGAGGATCCAGAAATCCAAGCGGACATCCGGTAAACATATGGCTTTGCTTAAATTGCTTCGAAAAGGGCCACATGCTTCGAGAATGCCAAAGCTCCCACAATTGCAACACTTGTGGAGGACGACATCACACGCTTCTTCATCGTGGCAGTCCAGTTTCCAGCGAGTCACATTCCACATCCGGGCCCGATTCCACAGCCTGGCCAGACGTCGATCGACCAGTACCTTCCGCCGAAAATTTGAATTCTTCCGCACTTCCGAACGTTCAGACGTATTTCGCCTCCGGCACAAGCTCTGTCCTTCTAGGCATGGCAACCGGCCAATATTTGCCACCTGGGGAAAATTTTCCCGCGCCCGCGCTCTGATCGACTCGGGCCTGAGGCAACATTCATTACGGAACGCCTTTTCGACACAATTCAATTGCCATTCGAACGTATTCAGATACAGGTCTCCAGTCTGAATCAGACAGTATCCGCTCAGTCCGAGAAGCTCTGTCATCTTTCCATTCGCTCTCCAACGAGACCGGGTTTACAATTAAACGCCACAGCCTATGTTATCCCGGAACTGACAAAGAATCTTCCGTCGCATCTGATCTCGCAAAGTTTATTAAAAGACTTGCCGAGTCTTCCATTTGCGGATCCGACATTCTTCGAGAGCTCACCAATCGATGTCCTGATTGGAGCCGATGTCCTACCATCTGTAATCTCGAGTGGCTTACAGCCCAACATATGTGGTTCTCTTCTTGGACAGGAAACCATTTTCGGTTGGGTTCTCACGGGTCCTGTGTCCAATACGGCGAGTCATCAAGTTGCATCGTTTTCGAGTCAGGTTTCCAGAGCACCTATCAAAGGGCCTGAAGCCCCGAATTCCGACTCCGAATTATTTCCTCCTAGCCACCTACATCCAGCCAAGGCTCCCACGCTCCCGCACGTTCCCGTTCCACCTGCAGACCGGATCGCACATGTTCTCGAGGTAACAGTTCCTACCAATGCCGAGTGTGCCTAGGAATCCATCCCTTGCGGAATTGCCGCCAATTCATCCGCTTGAGTGTCGAGCAGAGGCTCCGAGCCGTCCGAGTACACAAGTACTGCTCGAACTGCCTTGCTCACAAACACTCGGGCAAGGACTGCCGCAGTGGGGACCTGTGCAAGGTGTGTCACCGCGACCACCACACGCTACTCCACACGCCCGGGTCTTGGCACCCAGCCCTTTTTTCGGCACCGTCACTTCCATTTTAAGCTTCCAGGTTATCCAACCTGGCAATCTCGCCCGCATGCAGTCGTAGAGTTTCTATTGCCATCCTGCAAGGGGGGGGAGAATGTTCAGACTGGGGACGGCGCTGGCGGGGCCACCGCTCTGTGGGCATTCCAGCCACACTTCGCTGTTAACACTCCAGCTACGCAAGCGGCTGCCCTCGCTCTCGCCCTCATACTTAAGAGCATTTTTCCCCCCGGCGACGCTCTCTTAACGCTTAATATCACCACGGGCACGCTCCCGCCCACGATCACGCTCCCGCTCTCGCCGCCGGCAGCCCTCGGCAGCTTGAGCGCAACTTCTTTACATTCGTTTCCTACATCCTAAGCGACACGGGTTATTCTCGCACGCGGGTACACCTGTACATTCATATATATCTATATACCCAATAAAACTGGAAGAAAACATTGACGACCCCCGGCTTTTCATTTGGACTTGAACTTGGACTTTTCTTGGGATTCTCGACCTGGGAATTTTGCGACGCCCCTTGGCTCAAACATTGGTCCTTCGAGCCGGATACTTCTGCTTCCCCAAAAGCAACTTCTCCAGCCTTCGAGCACGGCATCGCCCTCACCAGGGAAATCACAAGATAAGTACGCTTGCCTCCTTTACCATAAACCGCCTCCATTTCGCGGTTTCGCTCCAGAGAAAATTCCGCAAGTTCCGCATAGCTCGCGGACAAATTATTTAACAAAATAATTAATTATTTAATAAAATATATTAAATAAAAGTGCATTCCGCGCCTATGTATGTACGTACATTCCAGCCCATAAGAGCGGCTTGCGTACATACACACAAACACACTATTTGAGCCAAGGGGCGTCGTATAGTTCCACAATCCAAATACAGTCGAAAATGTCCAAATCCAAATGAAAAGCCGGGGTCGTCAATGTTTACTTCATTTATTTATCCCGAGAGCGGGAGCGTGATCGTGGGCGGGAGCGTGCCCGTGGTGAAATTGAGCGTGAAGAGAGCGTCGCCGGGGGGAAAAATGCTCTTAAGTATGAGGGCGAGAGCGAGGGCAGCCGCTTGCGTAGCTGGAGTGTTAACAGCGAAGTGTGGCTGGAATGCCCACAGAGCGGTTGCTCCGCCAGCGCCGTCCCCACTCTGAACATTCTCCCCCTTGCAGGATTGCAAAGAGTTTTTAAGTCTGCGTACACGCACCAGACACAATCCACCCAAACACCGTGCTTTGGGCCACGGGGAGGCCGTCTTCGCCCGACTGGATGACCTTATGATATACATCTGCTCCCAAGACGAGCGAAATGGTCGCCGGCTTGTGGAACTCCGTATTGGCCAGCTTCAAATCATCGAAGCGAGCCCGGACAGTGTCACTCAGGGGACGGATCGTGGTGCGGACGCGGAGACGGGGCTCGATTTTGAAGACGGCCTCCCACTGGAGTCCTTCCGTCTTAGCCCGGATTATGGCGGTGCACACTCTCTCATCCCCGATGCAGGTGGTTGGCAGCTTCAATTCCTTAGCCACATCGGCGTCGATGCAACTGACCGGCGTACAGGGATCGATGGGGGCGACCATGCTGTGCGTCCTCTGTTGCACCGCGAGGACCACCCGTGCCGTCGGAAGGACGTTAATGCTCCGGTGCTGGAGCAAGGAGTGCACTGTCGGGGCCGGATTCCCGAGGACAGGGGCGGCTGACCGGACGACGGGGGCGTCGCTCTGCGCGGGAGGTTGGAGGTGCAGGCGACGATGCCGAAGAGGAGCCGACGGGGCGCTGCGATCCTGGAAGGTGGAGCAGAGCGTGGTGGTTCATAGAGCACGTCTTGCACCGGTCTCCACTGCGGCAGTCCTTGCCCGAGTGGGCGTGAGCCAGGCAGTTCGAGCAGTATTTGTGCAACAGCACTGCTAGTAGCATCTTCTCGCCGCTCATGCGCAGGAATGTCCGGCAACTCTTCAACGGGTGGACTCCTGGGCACACTCGGCACTTGAACGAGGCCCTCTTAGCTCGTGCCGGTGTGCTATCGGCTTTTGCGGCTTGCCGGGACTGCGCGGAATGTTTAGGTGCCATGGCTACACTCCGGAAGATGACTGTGATGGAAGAAAAGAGTCAAGGAAGGATTAGTACAGTGTTGGCACGGATTGTCAACGATTCGAAAAGGGAGCTTTCGGAACTGCTTAGGAACTACGGATACTTTAGCTGGATTAAGCGGATTCTTATGGATCGGAGCCTACGCGAGGGTTGGTGGAAGGGACTTCCGAATCCATTGGCAGCAGAACCACCTTCGTGATCGGTCGCTTGATAAGGCCGCGGGCGGTGAGTAAGTCTACCAAGCGAACCTTTTCATCGGGTCCCGGATACGTGCTCTGAACACGGCCGAGACGCCATTCGTGAGAGGGGATGTTTTCCTCTTTGATCACTACGAGGTCTCCAACCTCGAGGTCTCTTGTCGGATGCTGCCATTTGTTGCGCTTGTGCAACACTCGCAGGTTCTCTGTCTTCCAGTGCGAACAAAATTGCTGGTTGAGAGTCTTGAGGTGTTGCCAGCGGTTTAGGATGGAGGAGGCGCTCGCCTGAATTTCGGGCTCTGCCACGGATAGTAGCGGCCCACCAATCAGAAAATGACCTGGGCTCAAAGCCAACGGGTCCTTTGGGTCCTCAGACATTAGAGCATGCCTCAATCTTGAGAGAGAAAGGTCGCGAACTCCTCTAATGTATATTTGGAAGTACACATCGACCGTTGAAAAAGAGCCTTGAAGCTCTTCACACCCGCTTCCTATAAGCCCCCATATGTGGGGCCCTAGAGGGATGAATCGCCACGTTAGCCCCCCCTGCTGGCTGTACACCGCGGAGGTCCGAGTGCGGAGGGCCTCGAGAAGGTCCACAGCCAGAGAGCGGGATGCGCTGACAAAATTCCTCCCGTTGTCGGAGTGGACTTCGTGGGGACAGCCTCGTCTCGCGACGAACCGGGCGAAGGCGGCTAGGAAAGTGTCGGTGGACAAATAGGACGTAGCCTCCAAATGGATGGCTACGTGGTAAAACAAACGAAAACGCACACATACCCCTTGGAGATGCGACAGGCGCGTCCTGTGAAACTTTTCACGTCGAACGGCCCGGCGAAGTCGACTCCGGTGTATGTGAACGGCCGCGAAAAAGTAACTCGTGAGGAAGGAAGGTCGCTCATTAATTGGGTTTGGAGTCGCCTGCGATGGATGACGCAGACCTTACAGGAGTGGATTACTGCCGTCACGACGTGACGTAGTCGAGGGATCCAGTATGTTGCCCGGAGAAGGCGGATGACCAGCTGGTTCCCACCATGTAGGATATGTGATGGGTGAATCGAACCAGCAGGCGAACCAGGAGGCATGCGGGTGGCAACAAGATTGATGCCGCTCGTTGTAGGTCATGGATGCCGAGGCTCGACCCGGCCGCATGCCCGCATGACTCCGTTCTGGTCCAGGAACGGATTGAGGTTCTGAAGAGAGCTCGTAGTCGGAAGTGGCTGCTTGTTTACAAGACAGCGATGCTCCGCCGTATAATGGAAGCGTTGGGTCGTGATGGTGACAGCTTGGAGAGCTGCAGCGACCTCTTTATTGTCTAGCTCTGTGGATACGTGGACTGGCGTTGCTTGCCCTCTGACGCGCTGGACGAACCGCCGAACGTAGCGATCACGCGCAGAGCGCGTCCGAATTCGGAAAATCGGCTGAAAATGTCCGAGGCGGTGTCAGTGGCGTGGTGAACCTTGACGGCTCGTTTCTCCAAGTCGGTCTCAAGGATTGAGCCTGGTGGACAAGGCCACCCGACTGCGGACCACGCAGCCACGCAGGGCCATGCCACCACATATCATTGCCGACCAGTTCAGTGGGTCCGAGCCCTCGACTGGCGAGGTCGGCCGGGTTGTCCTCGGATCGGACGTGGCTCCATCGTTCGCGGGGACAACAGCGAGTGATTTTGGCGACTCGATTCCCTAAAAAAGTGGTCCAATCACATGACGGCCTGTTCAACCAGGCCAACACAATAGTGGAATCGGTCCAAAAGAACTCGTCGGCACTGGCTTGCCATCGGATTCCCAACGTCTTAGCGATGCTACTCTCTTCCAGCTCTAGGAAGTCAGCGCGGAGTAAGTGGTCGACTGGAATGTCGCGCAGGACGCCCTTATGGTTAGCTGTCCACTTTCGGAGCGGAAACCCTGCAGAGTCGAGTGCTTCGCGTAGTTCAGCAATGGCGGAAATTGCCTGAGACTGAGAGTGAGCACCAGCGAGCACGTCGTCCACGTACATGTCGCTCTCCAGGATGACGCTTGCCATCGGCAGCTGTGGACGCACCTCTTGTGCGAGTTGCTTGAGGACGCGGAGGGCGCGAAACAGTATTCGCTGATAGGGCGTGTGTTGGGAAACCACTTGATTTGCCGATACATCTTGTTGATGTCGGCATTGAAGACGTAGCGAAAGACGCTCCACCTCAGGATTTGCATGGTCAAGTCAGACTGAAGGACTGGCCCAGCATGCAATGTGTCGTTGAGGCTTTTCCCGTTGGAAGACGGGCTGGAGGCGTTGAAGACTACGCGCAATTTGGTTGTGGTGCTGTCGGGTTTAAACACGGCGTGATGTGGGAGGTAGAAATGGCCGGAATCATGACTAGGTGTAACCGCTGTCATGTGGCCGAGCTCTAAATATTCCTGAATGACGGAGTCGTACTGCTTCTTGAGCGGCAAGTTCCGCTGCAGCCGCTGCTCGTTTCTAAGGAAATGGGCCTGGGCCGCGCTTCTGAGTGGCCTAGCTCGACTTTTTCTGGACACTTGAAAGGAGAGTAACAACGTATCTCCCATCGGTGGTTCGTTTAGTGGTCTGGAGGAAGTTTTCCTCGCACACTGAATAGGACTCGCTCGTCGGTCTCCCCGGAAGGTCCTCCACCTCCCAAATTTGGTGAGAAGCTTCTCGAGTCGGACATCCGAATTAAACGAGAGCTTCGTGGTGAAGGCGGAAACCGTCCGAGCTGAGTCAGCTGATACCGGACCGGATAGGACCCATCCGAAGATGGTCTCTTGTCCCAGCAACGAGCCACAAATGACAGACTGTAAGCCGCTCAACAGGATAGAAGGAAGGATGTCAGCGCCTAGAAGCACATCAATCTGCGAGCTTCGGTGGAAGGAAGGGTCTGCCAATTGGAGGTTTGGAAGGTTATCCAAGAAGTGCTGCGGTATCGGATATGAAGGAAGGTTGCCTGCTAATTGAGGCAGAACATATGCCGTGGTCTCGATCTTGAGGCCCGGCCTGAGGCGGCCCCGATCATGAAGTGGCAACGCTTTTGCGCCTTAGCCGCTACGGTTTGGTTTAAACCCGCGACTTGAGCCTGGATAGCTTCGAACGGTGGCTTAATGATGTTAAAGAGGCGTTCAGTGATGAACGTCGCTTCGGAGCCTGAGTCGATCAGAGCGCGGGCACGGTAATTGGTCCCCAGGTGGCAAATATTAATGAGTGCTGTGCCCAGAAAACGGTACTTGTGCTGGAGGAGAAATAGCTCTGTACGTTGGGCTGAGAATTGGACGAGCTGGGGTTTGGGCGGATGTCGAAGCCGCCATGTTGGACGGAGGCGCGGAACGATGCAGAAGCGTGTGATGCCTGGCTCCACAAGTGGAACAATTGTGGCTGCTTGAGCAGTCGCGAAGCTGATGGCCTCTTGCGAAGCAATTTAGGCACAGCTGTTTTGTCTTGTTGCAATTGGAACGTGCATCAGCGGACATGTTGAGAAAGCGCGGACATAGTCGGATCGGGGTGATTCTCCTTGGAACAGAGATCACACGTCTCTTCTTCGGACTCACTTGGTTCTTGAAAGGAAGAACCTTGTTCGGCACCGAACTGCCGTGCGACCGGAATGGATTGGATCGGTCGCAAGAAGTGGATGGATTCTGGCCGCCTTGGGGAGGGTGGCGGATTCGTAGCCACTCGGGAAGTGGAAGGGTCGCTTTCAATAGCTTCGAGCGTAAAAATAGAGCTGAGTGAGGAATGAGTCGATTTCCTTCCAGGGCGGCACTTCCTTCTGGTCCGTCACGGACGCTTCCCATAAGGCGCGGCTTAGCTTCGGCATCTTTGAAGCGCAGATGATCACAAGCAGACTATCCCAGTTGTCCGTGCAAACCTTGAGACCGCTTGCGCATTTAGGACTCCTGCATCGTACTTTGAAGTTCCTTCAAAGCACGACTGCATTCGGAAGTTACGTGGGGCAAGAAGAAGGGGATATTAATTAGGTTGGTCACCAGAAGCCGATTATTTTCATATCGACTGCGGAGAGCCAACCAGGCGGACTCTCGAAACCGTCATTCGTGAGTGGGGATTTCTCTACAATGGCCTTTGGATCGCCCTGGTCTTCTCGGTGAGGTAGTATAGTTTCTCTACCGGAGATAATTTGGAATTATTTATCACGACCCCGGTGAACAGATCCCGGAATGTGGGCCAGCGGACGTAGTCCCCTGAGAAAACCTCAATATTGACGGGAGGCAGTCGACAGCCGCCCGAATGTTTCCCGGATGTCCGCGGATTTCGGATCCTCTTCAGCCATCACCGCGGAGCAGGCCTTGTATTCTGCTTCCCCAAAAGCAACTTCTCCAGCCTTCGAGCACGGCATCGCCCTCACCAGGAAATCACAAGATAAGTACGCTTGCCTCCTTTACCATAAAACCGCCCATTTCGCGGTTTGTGCTCCAGAGAAAATTCCGCAAGTTCCAAATGCCGCGACCGAAGTACATATATAGTCTTATATATGTACTCTCGCCAACTCCGTTATCCGTAGTGCTTCCAACTTCGCCACCGCCATATTATCGGCAATTCCGGCCGTTCTCCGGTACTTCACTTCGAATTACCAGTGATACGGTAGTTTTTCTTCGGTTTCTTGTGTCCGTCCATAACTCGCGGACAAATTATTTACCAAAATAATTAATTATTTGATACAATATATTAAA
>CM019044.1:19827511-19911613 GCA_009664405.1 Drosophila bifasciata
TTAAGGTCCCAAAAAAATATATGAAGAGCTATATAAAAAAGAAGTAAAACGACATGTCGAGCTCATTCTGACCCTTCCGAATTTACTATTCAAAAAAGGAAAAAACGAATTTGTAGCCAATTTATAGTGAATGACCTGATTATTAACGGGAAAATTGACTTAGGACAATTCTTCAAGAGGCTTACTTTAGAAGCCGGTAATCTAGGCGTCACTAAATTACAACTGTCCTTAGAAGACAGAATATTTAAATATACCCGGGTAGAAGAATTTAAAGAAATGGGAAATAAAAACCTTACAGACATAACAATTGCGTTAACGCCAAAAACAACATACTTGCAAGACAAAAAATCGATCGATAAAATATTAAAACAATTCCACGACGACCCAATTACTGGGAGGCCACCAGGGAGTCAATCGTACAATTAACAAGATTAGAGAAAAATACATCTGGAAAAACATGACAAGGGATATAAAAAAAGTATATCAAACATTGTGACAAATGTTTGAAGAACAAAACTCTCAAACACAACAAAGAAGAAATGCAATTAACTGCAACGCCAGCAAAAGCATTCGATACGGTTCAAATCGACACGATAGGACCCCTACCAAGGTCAGAAAATAATAATGAATACGCCGTTACAATCCTATGCGATTTGACTAAATACCTTATTACAATACCGATCCCTAGCAAGCATGCTAAAGTCGTAGCCAGCAGTATCTTTAATAACTTTATTCTTATCTATGGTCCTATGAGGACGCTCATAACGGATATGGGTACAGAATATAAAACAGCATTTTTCCGAATTATGCCAGTTATTAAAAATTGAACATAGAACATCGACAGCCCATCACCATCAGACACTCGGTGCAGTAGAACGTACACACCGAACATTCAACGAGTATGTTCGCTCGTATATCTCTAGTGAAAAGAATGATTGGGACGAATGGCTAAAGTACTTTACATATTGCTACAATACAACACCATCAACGGTATATGGGTATTGCCCATTTGAACTGGTTTTCGGTAAAAACCACAAACGTATGACTTCCTAGAAGAAGGTAAGGTTAGTCCAGTATACAACCATGAAGCATACGATAAGGAAGTAAAATATAGATTACAGATAGCAACGAGTAGATCAAAATTATTATTAGAAAAGCAAAAACAAAACAAAAAAGCATATTATGACAGGAAGAAAATATAAATATATAAAGAAAATATAATATAAACAATTGGTTCTTTTTCACCATTTCATGGGCATAAAAAAAAAATATAATAATAATTATATAAAATTACTTATACATATGTACATATATACTTATACCCTTAAACAAAATTAAACAAAAATGTACAATTAGGAAAAAAAAAACAATAATTATTAAAAATAATATTACTTCATACAAATACAATGTTCACTTAAAGCAATTTACACCTACACAAATATATTTAAACACACACAAACACACTTTGTAAAACCTTGTAACACCTTAGAATAACTGAATGCACTACACCTCCCTTTTTATAAGAATAACGTAATATAGTAATGGAGTTATTCTAAGGTGTTACAAGGTTTGGCCTAACCAATTTAGGCACCACCCCAAGGCCAAGTTGCAATATGATGCAGTTTCAGCGGTCATTGTCGCTGCCCAAAAAGTGATGCGTCTGCATCTAAACCGTGAGAACCTTACATACGTAACGGGCATTGGGCAGGTACCACCGCTGACCGAAAGCTGACGCCTCATATTATATTGACTGTGGGGAACCTTACGTAACAGGGCTTTGTTTCCCACGAAAGAACACCTGCATGGAGGCAACTCGCCCCAACGCTTTTTGTATAAATATAAGTTCAATCTGAATAAACACCAATTATTAACCAAGAACTTCTGCGTTCAATACACTATCAATAGGGATCAAGTTTTACTAAGAAATTTAGTAGGCCATAAGCTAGATTTTAAATACACAGGGCCCTATAGAGTTGAAAAAATAGAAGATAATGATAATATAGTTATTTCCGGAAATAAAAGTAAAATACAAACAGTTCATAAAGATAGGTTAAAAATTTTTAGTTCATAATAGACACACAAAAATACATTTTTAAAATTAATTATACAAGATATGCAAAAATATATATATAAATAAAAATATATATATATTTTATAATACACTAAATACATTATAAAATAATAAAAAAATATTTAAATTTCAAAAAAAATTGTATACATAAATGAAAGTAAAATAACTCCACTAAGTTGCGTTATTTTTCAAAAAAGGAGGGAGATGTAGTATGCGCATATATTGAGGGTACACTGTACCAATAAAGTAATATCGGATAAGCATAAATATATCATATATATATTTCAAGTGAGCGTGTAATATGATCGCTCACTTATGAGCTACGCTAAGTCAGCAGTCCCACGCTGACCACGTGGCATATATATATGTATGTATATATGTACATGCAAATATTTACGTAAGACTCTCTCTCTCCCAATTATGCTTATAAGACAAAATATGTATGAAGCCGCTCCGCTGCTGGCGTAACCGGCAGCGTAGCTATGCGGTCTTAGCCATAAGAATATATTGAATAAAACATTCAAAAAACCAAAGTCAAACGGCACGGACGTGCCAGTGTTCTTATTACGCGGTATATGACATTACATATTACAGTAGCTAATGGGAGTGTTTGATATTTCTATACGTCTTAATATGGTTTCGCTTATCTTTTTCTTGTTTTTGTATATAATCAGGCATTTGGACTTCGTTGGATTAAGGCATAGACGGTTGTTGGTTGCCCACGCACTTATCTCCTCAAGCTCTCTATTGGTAACATTTATACACTCATCTATTCTATTTAACGGTCGACTAACATATAATTGAACGTCATCAGCGTACATGTGCACTTTACAGTCGGACAATACTATTGGCAAATCATTTACATAAATCGAAAACAATAACGGTACTGATCCCTGTGGGACACCACACTTAACATGAGCAAAGGACGACATTTTGCCTTCAGCAACTACAGCCTGTGTCCTATTTAGGAGACAGGACGATAGCAACCGTACTGCTGAGTCAGAGAAGTTGTAGGATTCGCAAAGCTTTGGGATGAGGATGCAATGGTCAACTGAGTCAAAAGCTTTAGTGTAGTCAAGAAGAGTTAGGAACGTTAAATTTCCATCGTCCATTTTTTTTTTTTCACGGATATCCTCTACAATTTTTATACCCGTACTCGAAGAGTAAAATTGTATATTGTATTTGTGGTATTTGCTGTCTGTCCGTCTGTCCATCTTGTTTGTCGCCCTTTGCTCGGAGACTATAAGAGCTAGAGCAACCAAATTTTTTTTCCAGACTGATGTTATATCTCACTTCTAGAAAAATGTTTCAAAATTTCGCCCAGCCCACTTCCGCCCCCACAAAGGGCGCACATCTGTGGCGTCCACAATTTAGAAGATAGCAGAAAACGAAAAATGCAGAATCATAGAGACATCCCATATCTATCAGGGGCCCAAATCTAAATCGGATCGGATCATGAATATAGCCACAATAGAGGAAAATATACGAAACGAGAAAGAACGTACGGAGTCGCTGTTGCCGCGACTCTACTTTTATACCCGTACTCAGTCAGCACACATGTGATTTATGTGGAATTTTCAAATTTTTATAAGTTTTTACATCTTACATTTGTTTGCTACATCAGTTATCTACATCTACTTCATCTACATCACTTCTCACAACAACACACGTACACTGCACGAGGCAGCATGTTTGAGCGTGAGTGTGCGTGAAAAGAAAAGCGAAAATCATCCCCATAAATGACTTACGCCGCAACGGGAAGGGGAAGCTCGCAGCAGAAAATTCATTTGATCATTGTGGCTACAATAATGATCCGATCTGAACCAAATTCGGGAATCTGGTAGATATGGTCATTCTCTACGATATTGCATTTTTATTTTTTTTCTATTTTCAAAATTGTGGATTTTCGTCTTTTGGGGGGGCGGGGCGAAATTTTGAAATACACTTGTTCAGGTTTGGTATCACAGGAGTCTTGGCCAAAAGTTTGGTTGCTCTAGCTCTTATAGTCTCTGAGATCCAGGCGTTCATTTTACGAAAAACCAAATCAACTCGATTTTGTGTGAGTGCGAAAGGGAGGGAGCGAAGTTTTTGCGTATAATTGCCTCTATTGTGGCTATATTAATGATCCGATCCGATTCAGATTTGGGCCCCTGATAGATATAGGCTGTCTCTATGATTCTGCATTTTTGGTTTTTTTCTATCTTCAAAATTGTGGATTTTCGTCTTTTGGGGGGGGCGAAAGGGGACGGTGCGAAATTTTGGCGGTACGCAATATCGTAGAGAATGACCATATCTACCAGATTCCTGAATTTGGTTCAGATCGGATCATTATTGTAGCCACAATGATCAAATGAATTTTCAGCTGCGAGCTTCCCCTTCCCCTTGCGACGTAAGTCATTTATGGGGATGATTTTTCGCTACTGATTCTTTTCGCACGCACAATCACGCTCAAACATGCTGCCTCGTGCAGTGTGCGTGTGTTGTTGTGAGAAGTGATGTAGATGAAGTAGATGTAGATGACTGATGTAGCAAAAAAATGTCAAATGTATAAACTTATAAAACATTTGAAAATTCCACATAAATCACATGTGTGCTGACTGAGTACGGGTATAAAAGTAGAGTCGCGGCAACAGCGACTCCGTACGTTCTTTTCGTTATCATTGCAGTTGTACAACTCTCCTATTAATTCTGAATCAGATTGATTGCTGTTAACTAGGCTTTGCTCTGTAAGAAACGAATTTATTTGTTCAGTTAGCAAGGTTTTGAACGCTTTTGACAGGGTCGGGAGTATGGATATTGGTCTATAGTCTGGCGGAGTTTGCTTTTGGGATAGGGACTATTTTTAGCCTCCTTCCACTTGTCTGGGCACGTTGATGTGGTAATGGCTGTGTTAAAATGTGAGTAACTTGCATATTGATTCTAGGAAGTATTATTCTCAAAAATTTCGGGTTCATGTCGTCAAGGCCAATAGCATTTGATTTAATCTTAAGAATGGATTCTAGAATATCACAAGGACTAACACAGCAGAAACTAAAGCTAGGAACAGTATCAATATAGCGTGCTGATTTTAAGTTCATGGTTGGAGATGGGTCCGGTAAAACTAATTGAAACAATTTTTTGTTCACGTCATTTACGTCCATGTCAACTTGCGAATTTCTTGTTTTTTTGCCAATTCCTATGCTTTTAATCGTTTGCCATTTCTGCTTACCATACAGAGCGTTTTTACACTTTGACGAGTAGACGGCGGTCTTGGCAGAGTTTATTAGTTTAGTCACGTCTGATCTTAATGATGTGTACATATTAAAGTGGCGTTCAGTCTTATATCTTTTAAATTTTTTAAAGGCGTCGTTTCGTTTGATGATACCCCGCTTTATCTCCGGGTTGAACCATGAGTTATCTGTTCGTTTGACTGCCTTTCTCTTAATAGGTACATGTGTACTGTAAAGATAGTCAATGTTTGAGAACGCACGAACCGATTTCCACGGTTTTGCATTCGTTGGAAGGTCTCGGGCTCCGTGAGGTTTATAGCAAAGAAAATTCACGAAAACTTTCAACAGAAAAGCGGGAAAATGTATTTGTATTATCTACTATATACTACATACAGCGCCATCTCTGATACATAGCATGTACTACAAACCAATATTTTAAAAAGGCGCCGGTGCGTGATACATTGTTTGACAGCTACTCATTGTTCTCTGCTCAGTTAATTTCATGTGACAAACCGGTATTGTGTTCACTGTAAAACGAAATTTAAAAAGTTATTCGTTTCCTTACATTTCAATTGGAAACCATCAAATCAATCACGTGTATTGTGAAAATTTTTATTCAATTTCAACAGCAGGCATTTGTTTTTAAGGTGGTAAGTTAAACTGTGTAAATTATGTGGATCGTGCATTTGAGGTGAATTTCACCACTCTGTCCACAGTCCAAAATGCCTAAAGGAGTACGTGCGAACATCGGCTGCCGCACAAGACATGCAAGCCAGCAATAAGTGTCCGATTGGGACAACGCGTGAGGACACGAAGATCATTGGCATCATACAATCGCTTGGCATTCCAATATGATCCCCTGCGAACTACAGTGATGATGAAAATTTAGATATTGGACCAATGACGACTATATGCCGATATTGCAATGCGTTCAAGTTCAAAAAAGAGAAACGGCTGGATTGTGCTGCGCAAGTGGAAAAGTCAAACTGGATCCATTACTTATACCACCACAGCCACTGAAACCATTGTTCGATGGAAGTGATCCCGATTCCAGCCATTTTCTTCGACACATCCTTGAATACAATAACTGCTTTCGCATGACTTCCTTTGGAGCTAATATCATTCGAGAAGGCGGCTTCATGCCGACTTGCAAGGTAAAAGATACAACACACATAACCAATCACTCACACCAACACAATGAATTGCAACACGTAACAACTACATATACACCACACACTACACCATAAAACGATCAGAAGTTACACCGTATTCTTCAACAAATGATTGTTTGTAATTAAAGATTCAAGGACAAATATATCATTTGCATGGTGCAATGGTGCCAACACCAGATGAACCGCATTAATTTCTCCAAATATATTTCATTGCGTCGATGGTGGATCAGCTGAATGCGGTGCAATATACGGAACACAACATTTTAAAGAGACGATATATTGAACAGTTGCAAGCATTTTTTCACGCAAATGCTGTGGTTAATATGTTCAAAACAGCATTGGAACGAATGCCATCGGATACGCACAAATTTGTCATAAGAGCGGATTGTACCCCAACAGGTGAACATGTGCGAAGATTCAATGCACCCACCGTTAATGATGTTGCTGCAATTATTGTTGGCGATCAAACTAATTCGCGAGACATTGTCGTTCAGCGAAGAAGCAATATCATGCATCGTGTAAACGAGACACATCGTTTGTACTATGCGTTACAATATTCAATAATTTATTGGCAAGGGCAAGACGGATACGACATCACGTTGAAGATGGTCGATCCAATTACAGGTACAATATTCACACAATAATTATTGCTATTATTGCTATTATTATTATTATTTATTATTAGTGTTTGCCGGATAAATTTAGAAAATCATTGTTTTTCACATGGGCAGTTATACGTTGCGTGTTCACGAGTTGGGAAAGCATCCTGTTGGAGTTGGAATGCTGCATACAATAATATATAAGAGTTAAGTTAGATCACGCTCAGTCGCTGTTATAAGCCTCACGCTCAGTCGCTTTTATAACTCTCCCAAAATGTTATAGCGGCTGCCTGAGAGAGTGGGGCGACCGTTTGCATCGCTGGCTGCGACCAGTGCATTAAATGAATTTAATTTGAACGGCTGTTTATTTCTTCTCGTCGGCATCGCAAACCAAAGTTTTGGACACCACCACTTAGAGCTGCTGGACCGGCATCATCCCCATCATCGTTATTTTCCAGGAAAAACATTCTGGAAATTTCATTGGCGCCCGAGCAGGGACATCGGAATCAGCATTTTCGTGGAAATTCGCAGCTAAAACAAAAACAGTCACAGTGCATTTTCGTCGTCTCGGCACAAGTTACTGGTGTTTAAACGTGTGCGAATAAAGCTCTAGCTGGCTGGTCTGCGACATTTGGATAACCACCACATTAAGGAAAGTTCTCGGAGAAATGCCGAATGTACAGGTATTCTAGTGCAAAAAATTGAGTGAACCAAGCCACCATGGTGTGAGTTGTGTGTGTGCTTATTACAGCATCATAGCCGGTGGCCTCATTTTCTGGCACTGCTTGAATTGGAATACCAATTTATTAAAATATAACCCAAATAAAATCAACCGAAGTGAACAGCCAGAGAGATTAATTTATTACTTTTATGTGGAAACTTAATGAAAAAGTGTACATCATATTGAGGTTCCACTGTACTCGCTAATAAGAATTAACGGAACGGTCTTTGCCTGTTGTCAATTCTCTTTTATGAAGTACCGCTTGTTGGTGGTCCGTTGGTTTCGGTAACGCTATCGGTGCGCCAAATTGTACATAGTTTGGCGGCGTTTGGTTGTGTGCGTTGGCGTCATATTTCTGTACGTTGTAACGTTGCTTGCGCTGTATTAACCCATTAAAGTCAATGCATAGTCTTAGACATTTTTGGAGTTCGTGTAATTAATTGTGAATAATACTCTGGCGGTTTCGGCTGTGTACGTTGGCATCAGATTTCTGTAACGTTGCAACGTTGCTTGCTCTGTATTAACCCGCTAAAAAGAGAGTTCGGAGAATCTTCTTCTTTTTTTGGATTGGTGGTTTTTGAATACACTGTGCGAGCTTTATATCAGCTTTGTTAATATTGCCAAATGAGTGAAAAGAGAAGGAATTCGCCCCACTCCGCAGGAGCGGAAAGGAAGTAGGGGAGCAAGCTATGCCAAAAGTTATTGACGGCAATGCAGAAACACGACAAGGTTATGAACGACATTAAGCGACAGAAAAGGGCTTTTGAGGAAAAAAAAACTATTTCTTTTGACCCTCTTCAAATGAAGTGCAGATTAGAACTGATCGAGAATTATTCCGAAAAAGTTAATGGACATTCAGGCAGATATAGACATGTTAAATCCCAGCAACGATTTACGATCAATGGTCGAGGATGTGTGCATTACCACGAGGGCGATGTATATGTCCGCAGTGAAAGAACCTGAAGGTCGGCGAGCGCATAGGGAAGATTGCGGCGATCAGCGTCATAGGTCACACCTGCCAAAAATGAATTTGCCCAAGTTTAGTGGAAAACATTCCGAATTTAAAAACTTCATTAGTCTGTTTGAGAGTTTGGTGCATAACGACCCAACGTTAACCAATGTGGAAAAGTTCAACCACTTGCTAGCGTGTCTCACTGATGCGGCATTGGGCACAGTGAAGGCGTTCCAAATCTCTGATAGCAATTACGAAAAGGCTCTGGAAAGCTTAAAAATGTCTACGATAATAAGTGTTTAATCTTTTTTCGACACCATCTCACAGTTGTTCGACATTCCCCAAATAACAAAACCCTCTGCTTCATTCCTGAGGTCCCTTATTGACACGGTGTCTGCCCTCTACTGCTCTCTGCAATCGTTAGGAAGTGAGAAGGACATAAATAGTGCAGTGTTGATTCACAAAGCAATGTCCAAGGTAGACCAGCACACAAAAGCACGATTCGAGGAGCAGTTGGATTACGACAAATTGCCGTCGTGGTCCGATTGCGCATCCCAGTTGAATCGGCGCTATCAGCATCTGGCAGCTGAAGAGTCAACAAGGAGTAAGGGAAAAGGTAAACCAGAGATAAGCAAGGGACACACGAAGTCTTCCTTCTCCTGTGCAAAGTCTGATCGGCGCGCCGAGTCGAAGTGTAGCTATTGTTCAGCGACCAATCATGTCATAAGCAGTTGTCAAAGGGTTTAGTGCTCTTCCTGTTCTTCAACGGTTTAATATCACCAAGCAACTTCGCTTGTGCATAAATTGTTTGAAGCCAGGTCACACAGTTTCGAAGTGCAAGATAGCAAAATGTAGAGTGTGCTCCAAGTCCCATAATACGCTGCTTCACCGATACGGGGTAGAGTCACAGCAAAGTACGTCTGGTACAGCTCCTGTGGAACAGCCCTCAGTTTCTGAAAACCCAATGACCTACTCTAGCCATGTGGCAAGTACTGACCAAGTGATTCTCGCGACAGCAGTAAAGAAGGTGAAAGATCGGTCCGGACAGTTTCAATATGCTAGGGCACTGCTAGATTTTGGCTCCCAAATAAATTTTATGTCCGAGGATCTCGCACAGCGCCTAAGACTGCACCGTGACGAGTCATGCCTTAGTATAACAACTGTTGGAAAAAGTTCGTCCGTCGTAAAGAACAAGGTTCACACGTGCGTCAAATCTCGTGTCAACGCTCATAATTTTGCTACCGATTTTTGGGTATTACGGTTGGGTATTACGGCTGCTAGACAAGTTTGCAATTGAAAGCGTGAATTTTTGGTCGGATTCCCAAGTCACTTTGTATTGGCTGGAAAGGGATCCAGCCACGCTAGCAACGTTTGTGGCCAATAGGGTTGCTGAAATCCAGGAGTTGTCTAGTGGTGTGATTTGGCGTCACGTTCCCACCGATCAAAACCCAGCCGACTTAGTGTCTCGTGGAACAGATGTAGACGGTATAATGTGCTCATTGTGGAATAATGGGCCGCATTTTCTTCTTAGTGGTCCTGAGAATTGGCCGCGTCTTCATCAGGTTGAGTTGTCCTCAGAAATGGAAAGGTCGGAAGACAAGAAAAGTGTGGCAGCACATTCTGTGGCAAAGGGTCAGACAAATGAGATCATCGAGCTTATTGGAAGATGTTCGTCGTTTCAGAAGCTGCTTCGGATCATGGCGTATGTGAATCGGTTGTTTCAAGGTGGTAATCGCAGTCGAGACGTGGTTGTGTCAGCTAAGGAACTGAAGGTTTCGTTCCTTAGACTGGTACAGGTAGTCCAAAGATGTGAACTGGGACCAGAATTCCTCAAACTGGATAAGTCGGAAATTTTGTCTCCACATCTTCAACGACTCAGCCCGTTCATACATACGAGCGAACTTGGCGGAGTCACCTTCCGACTGATGCGTGTTGGGGAAGGTTGCTGCACGCAGAAATTCCATACGATGCGAAGTTTCCTCTACTTCTGTCCCAAAAATCGCAGTTCGTGACCCTGTTTCTACGCCATTTGCATCGTGCTCATTATCATGCAGGTGCAAAGGTAATGGTTTCCCTGTTAAGGGAGCAGATTTGGCTAGTGAACGCCCGTGAAGCGTGCACAAGAATCGTGAGGAATTGTGTGCACTGTTTCCGATACAAGCCCATCCTCATGGAGCAGATCATGGGAAACCTGCCAGCTGACCGAGTGCGAAGAGCTCGTCCCTTCCTGATTTGTGGGGTAGATTTCTGCGGTCCATTTCAGGTGTCGCTCAAGATTCGAGGCAGGCCCCCATTAAGACCTATGTAGCCGTGTTCGTGTGTTTTGCGTCAAAGGCTGTTCACCTAGAATTAGTAGGCGACCTATCAACTGATAGTTTTTTTGTGTGTTTTCAAAAGGTTCGTCGGGAGGAGAGGACTTCCGGAGAAGGTATACAGCGACAGCGCCACCAACTTCGTGGGCGCGAGCCGAGTGCTGAAAGAGCTTCACGCAGCCTTTCGGAGAGACCAGGATCGGCTCAGGACATACGCAGCTCAACACGGCGTCGAGTGGTGTTTTTATACCACCGAGAGCACCGCACTTCGGCGGGCTGTGGGAGGCGGCAGTCAAGGCAGCCAAACAACGGCTGATCCGAGGAGTCGGGAACGCCAAGCTCACCGCGGACGAGCTGAGCACACACCTGGTCGAGGTAGAGGCCATCCTCAACTCCCGGCCAATCGCTTCGCCAGGCAACGACCCCAGCGATGGAGAAGCCCTGACGCCAGGGCACCTGCTCATCGGGCAGCCGCTTCTTTCGCTGCTGCCCGAATCCGCGCAAGACGACAATTGCAGCAAAGGGCAGCTTCACGTTTTTGAAGCGGTGGCGCATGCCGTCCGCGCTCAAGCTTCAGTTTTGGCAGGGCTGGTCCAGGGACTACCTGGCCAGCCTGCAGCAGCGGCAGCAGTGGTCCACCGAAGGGCCGAACATCGAGGCAGGATGTCTAGTGCTCGTCCACGAGGACAACACACCGCCTCAGAAGTGGACCACAGGGCGAGTGGTGGCAACAACGGCAGGAGAAGATGGAAAAGTACGCGTGGCAGAAGTGCAAACGTCCGCAGGCGTTATTAAACGGGCAAATCAAAAACTTGCAAAACTGCCAATTGATGGTTAAAGCGCCGGAGGCCTTCAACGGGGCCGGAATGTTGGAGTTGGAATGCTGCATACAATAATATATAAGAGTTCAGTTAGATCACGCTCAGTCGCTGTTATAAAGCCTCACGCTCAGTCGCGCTGTTATATCAGACACACATCGCCCAAAATGTTATAGCGGCTGCCTGGAGAGAGATAATTTGCGAATACGGGCGACCGTTTGCATTTTTTTAATCGCTGGCTGCGACCAGTGCATTAAATGAATTGAATTTGAACGGCCCCGGAATGCCTTACACGGTCAGAACGAAATACATTGTATCCTCTACATTCAATTAATGAGTCACTTAAGTTGGGGACAAACCAAGCCTCGGACACACATATAACATCCACACCAGAGTCGATGAACATATTTCTGAATTCGTCAATTTTCCTTGTTAAACTTTGTGCATTTATATGACAGATTTGCAGACCTGAGAAGTATTCGAATTGGTTATTTCTAATGAACCGTCCATATCAAATGTGTTTTAAAACAACGAAGAATTACATAACGGTAAGTGCAGTTAAGGGCCCATTTAAAATACGGGAAGATGGTTAAATTACTAATACTTATAGCTAACATGAACGAGAAAGAACCTACGGAGTCGCTGTAAACGCGACTCTACTTTTATACCCGTACTCAGTCAGTACACATGTGATTTATGTGGAATTTTCAAATGTTTTATCAGATTTTACATATTACATTTGTTTGCTGCATCTGTCATCTACGTCTACATCAGTTCTCACAACAACACACGTACACTGCTCGATGCAGCATGTTTGAGCGTGAGTGTGTGTGTGAAAGAATCTGCATCGACAATCAACCCCAATTAATGACTTACGTTGCTTGGAGAGGGGGGAAATTGCTGCTAAAAATTCATTTGATCATTGTGACTACAATAATGATCCGATCTGAACCAAATTGATATTGAATGAATCTGGTAGATATGGTAATTTTCTACGATACTGCATTTTTGGTTTTTTCTATCTTCAAAATTGTGGATTTTCGTCGTTTTTGTGGGGGCGGAAGGGGGGGCGGGGCGATATTTTGAAATACATTTGTTCAGGTTTGGTATCACAGGAGTCTTGGCAGAAAGTTTGGTTGCTCTAGCTCTTATAGTCTCTGATATCCAGGCTACACAAAATACAAAAAACCAAATCGACTCGTTTTTGTGTGAGTGCGAATGAGAGAGAGCGAAGTTTTTTCGTATTCTTTTCTCTATTGTGGCTATATTAATGATCCGATCCGATTAAAATTTGGGCCCCTGATAGATAAGGTTTTTTATTATGATTCTGCATTTTTAGTTTTCTGCTATCTTCAAAATTGTGGACGCCACAGATGTGCGCCCTTTGTGGGGGCGGAAGTGGCGGAGCGAAATTTTTAAACTTTTTTCAAGGAGTGAAAGAACACATCAGTCTGGAAAAAGAATTTGGATGCTCTATCTCTTATAGCCTCCGAGCAATGGGCGACAAACAAGACGGACAGACAGACGGACGGGCAGACGGACGGACAGACAGGGCTATATCGACTGATGCTGATTAAGAATATGTATACTTTATAGGGTCGGAAATTATTCCTTCTCTATGTTACACACATCCACTTTTACCACAAATACTGTATACCCTTTTACTCTTCGAGTCCGGGTAAAAAAATTTTCTTATTATACCCGTACTCGAAGAGTAAAAGGTATTGTATTGTAATTGTGGTATTTGCTGTCTGTCCGTCTTGTTTGTCGCCCATTGCTCGGAGGCTATAAGAGATAGAGCAACTAAATTTTTTGTTTTCCTTACTGATGTTATATCTCACTCCTAGAAAAATGTTTTGAAATTTCGCCCCGCCCACTTCCGCCCCCACA
Organism: Drosophila bifasciata; assembly: GCA_009664405.1. Lineage (NCBI taxonomy): Eukaryota > Metazoa > Arthropoda > Insecta > Diptera > Drosophilidae > Drosophila > Drosophila bifasciata. Next base: position 19,841,256 of record CM019044.1, read on the forward strand.
AAGGGCGCACATCTGTGGCGTCCACAATTTTGAAGATAACAGAAAACGAAAATTGCAGAATCATAGAGAAAGACCATATCTATCAGGGGCCCAAATCTGAATCGACTGGGTCATGGTGAAATTATACAAGGTGTTCCCATCCGTAAGCTCCGGGGTTTATTTTACGCTCGCACTACTGAGAGAGCTTTGACGCCATGTCTGATAAGAGAGGCAAGACAGAGAAAGATATACAGATGTTTTGTTTCGCTCCCTTGAAATAGGCAGACAAATAAGCCACGAAAAGAGTTCGTGCTTTGGGATGGGATCACCTTGTATAATTTCATCATGGACTGGGTGAACGGGTCGAGAGGCTGGACCGAGAGGTTGCAGAACTGCGCGCACTGGGGGAGAGAGTGGGAGGCATAGAGGCGAGACAGACGGCCGAACATATGGCAGCTAGCGCGAGTGAACTGCAACTACACGGTGTTCCCTACGTGCATGGAGAAAATTTAAGAGCGATATTCAACAAGCTCTGTTTTAATCTCCAGCTGACCCCTCCACCAAGAATCCGGGACGCTTTCTGGGCCCGCAAAACTCCAAATAGTAATGTGGATCCTGTTATAGTGGTGAAACTGGAATGCGTCCGCGAGAAGATCAATCTTCTAAAGAAAATTGGGGCATACCGGCGCGAAAGCAAGAGACAGCTGAGCTTGCAGTTAGTAGGTTTTGACTCTGAAGCTGCAATTTATGTAAACGAGCAGCTTTTTAAGAGAGCATTACCTCATATTCAAAGAGGCCATGAAAATGAAGAAGCACCGAATTCTCTCTGCAGTCTTCACGCGACGAGGCCTAGTGCACGTGCGCTGTAATGAGAGAGAGGGCGTTCAATGCATTGAACGCGTGGATGAGCTTTTGCTACTAGCACCAGCTAGCGTACGCGCCGAGCCTCTCCAAGCATCATCCTCTGCCTCTCCCACTGGCGCTTTGGCTGGATCGAAAGATGCAGTAGGCGTCCCAAAGAGCTTTCGCTCTTAGTCGATTACTCTTAGATTAAATAGTTAGGTTATTTACATCATTAACTTTCTATATCTTTAATTTAAATTTAATACATTGCTATGCTGATATAGAGGTTGCGCCCCTTATAATTACCAATTTAAAAATGCGTAGTGATATAGATAGTTCCCTAACCGGTTGCTTGCTTAAAATTATTGGAAATCACCGAAAAGTTTTAAAGTTGTCCACATTAATGCACAAAGTTTGCTAAGGAAAATTGATGAGTTTAGATTACTCTTTACCAACACAAAAGTAGATATTATATGTGTGTCCGAGACGTGGTTCGTGCCTGAGTTCTGTGACTTGTCAATTATGTTGTTTTTCGTTCTGATCGTATTGGACATGCAGGTGGTGTGGCTATATATGTTAACACTAGATTAAAATGTAATGTTAAATGTAAACAACCAAGTGAATGTCCCATCGAGTGTCTACTTTTGGAAGTTTCAAGCAAAGAAAATAAGAAAATTCTTATTGGATGTATATATAGACCCAATAGGACAATTGACTATGAGCCATTAATCAATACCATCTCGGACATTTCAGTGACTTACACGGACATTATTCTGGCCGGCGATTTCAATAGCAATATCTTGAAAGAGAATCATCTTTTAGATAGCTTTGCTTCTCTGGGGTTGTATGCCGTTAATGTAACCATGCCTGCACACTTCAGCAACACCTGTGATACACTTCTTGACATTTTTTTCATCAATGACACTAATAAGACCTTACTCTATGACCAGGTATCAGTACCAGCTTTTTCCAAACATGACCTTATTTTCCTGACATATGACTTGACTTTTAGATTACAAAACTGAGTCATTTACGTATAGAGACTATAAGAATATTGACCTTAACGAACTAGAACTAGAATTTAATGCATGTGACTGGTCTTATATTTACGAATCTCCCCGTGTTGATTGTCAATTGAGTGTTTTAAACAACAATATTCTGTACTTGTTTAATAACTTTGTTAAAACTAAAGTAACCAAGCTAAGACATAAACCATGGTTCAGCAGAGATATCAAAAATCGTATGCATCAGAGAGACAATGCTTTCCTTAAATGGAAGGAAATGGAAGAGGAATTTCGTTTAACTTACAAAAGATTAAGAGCAACGGTTACCAAGGATATAAGATCCGCTAAGGGTAACTTCTATAAGTCTAAATTCCAGAACTGCTCCACTATCAAACAAAGGTGGACTGAAATGAACAATTTGGGAATAGGAAAATGTCTACAGAAGACTGAGCACGATGTCAATGTCGAAGAGCTTAACCGAAGGTTCTCGATGACAAGTGTACCTGAAGCGACAAGCAACATGTACCTGAATTCAACCTCACTTTTGTGATACTAGTTTTAGCTTTTGTGTGTGTCAATCAATGTGATGTCCTTGCGTGTATTCTTAAGGTAAAGTCCAATGCTGAAGGCTTAGATGGCATTTGTTCCAGTCCCACCGCGGGAATCGATAGGTCCAGGGCTGGAACGATGCGCCACCTATCGGGCGGGTTCGAGACTCCTTGGGGGTATCGGAAAACCTGGGGAAAAGGAGGACAAAAAAAAGAATGATATAGAGGAACGAGGCAGGCCACGCATGCGCCAGAACCCAGAAAAGGAAAAAAAATCATAAGTGGGGTTAAGCCCGTATAAAAAAAACCTGACCCGGATTATCGCCCAGTGCAGCCGGGTCAGCCATTTTACCGGAGGTCGTGTCCGAGGAGTTCCCAAGAGGCGGCCGACGTCAGGGTTCCTGGACAGGAACCAACCCCAGGAGGAATTCCCGTCTCCAACAACCCTTCCCACGCCGCGGTGCCCAGAGGGGAAGCGTCGTGTGCCCCAGGAGGCCATACCAAGTGCCACAATATCCGTGAGTGTGTTCCGTTGGGGGTGTGTGTTTGTGTGTGTGTGTGAGTGTCTGGAGGGAGCTGCAAGGCGCGCAAAGTGTCGTGCTGGCAAGCCGGACCTAAGGCTGGGCCAACAAAAACGACGGGAGACCGCCCCATCGGCCAAAACAGTTTTTGTGGTCCGAGTGGAAGCTGCCACCGACCACCTCGACGCCCGTACCGACGGCGTACACTGTCACACACACCGTCACACACACTAAATACCGGCACCAATAATTTAGTTAGAACGGGTGTTTACCAAATTATTTATTTATTTATTATTTATATATTTATGTACACGTTGTTATTTATACTGTCCTTTGTGTTGTCTTAGTTTATGCGAATATTTTTGTCATAGTTTGTAAGAACATAACGTCAACAACCTTTTTGTAAAACAACAAACATTTACGGCAGCTATGAACATATGGGATTAACCCTAGAAGGAGTGCGGCAAGTTAGATTGTCGACGGCCTATCGTAATCTTGCCCCTACGACCCCTGAACAAGAGCTCTTGGTAGGTTAGTCTCGGGAGGGCCCAACAACACCCCATTTAAAACCAAACAAATATCAGTTTTTTTTTTTTGCTTTGATCGTCGTTAAATAGTTGGTGTTTTTTGTTTTCCATTATTTATTTATTAAATAAATTTATTTATTTATTTATTAATCAAATAATCAAATGAATGATAGAATATATTGAAATTTATAAAAGAGAATGATGGAGTGAATTAATTTAGAGGGAGGACACGTGGCTATGTATGATCCGTTTGACCACAGGTAGGGTGGGCGCGCGAAGTGGGAACACCTAGGCTTCACCCATTTGACAGTCGTCTCAGTGTTGGTTCAGTTTTTTTTTGTATGTTCTGCGTTTTTGTTGTTTTGTAGTTATGATGTCCCGAGAAGTCGTTCTCACCAAAACCCTTGTTTACACTTGGCGGGGAGAGGGAATTACCCAGCCCTGGGGTCGAGAGCTAGCCGGCGCGGCCCCACATAGAACCAAGCCAGGTATAACAAATGGCGCCCAATGTTTTATTGTTCGGATGCATCTGGACTGACGTGATCCAGGGGTCATTCTCACAAATGGCTCCTGGACGAGTATAGGGGATGCATTGGAGCAATAAAATAAAAATAAAAAATATATTTTGTTGAGAAGACGACGTCTCGCGAAATGCTCCTTGGCTCTCCCGGCAGAAGTCGCTACCGCAGGCTTAAGGGGAGCGAAAAGCTGGCTCTTAATGGCGCGGAGCGGTCGATGCTGGAGGAGAAAAGGAAGCGAGTAGAGTAGAAAATTTAAAAGTTTGTATGTTGACTTGCGTGTTTCTGTTTCTGTATTTCGTCACCGTTCGATGTCGCTTGTGTACGTATGTCGCTGCCGTTCAATACATGAACTGGGAGTTTGCGACGGACACATTGCCTGGTGGTGGTGACATCGATAAAACTGTGATAAAATGTGATATAGAAGTAGGATAGAGTAAGTCATGTAGGTATTTGTTCAGTTTAGTTTCTCACCTGTTTGTCTTTTTGTTAATAGTTGCTTTCGTGTCTTGGTCCAGTTGTCGGTCCGTCGAGAGTTGGTGAGGAGTTGGTGGCCCGGGTGTCGTAAAGACAGTCCGCGATGCATCGACCGTCACCGCAGATCGGTCGGATGGATGGCGGGGACAAGGCACAAGGAAGGGACTCGAGCACCGTGAGGCTTCTCGCTTATCGGTCATCAGGCAAGTGATGACTAGAGTAGGCGACAAGTCACACAAGAGGTGTTTTGTGAATGTAGTATCCGTAGGGCGGCTGTCAAATGGAGCGCAGAAACTGGAGCGGTTGTAGGTCCCGGCTAGTCACGTGTCCTCCTTTTTTTTTGGAAGACGTAGAAGATTTGTGGTTATAGTTTTGTATGAGAGTATATGTTTTGAGTTTTGTATGTTACGAGTCGAGCTATATGTTAGTTATTTATTCATTCAAATATTGAAGTGGGGATATAAATATTACCCTATTTGGCGGCACATTTATATATTGATATATTTATTTATTTATATATATACTGATATATTTATTTATTTATTTATATATCGCTATATTTATTTATTTATATATATACTGATATATTTATTTATTCATTTATATATTGCTATATTTATTTATTTATATATATACTGATATATTTGTTTATTCATTTATATATTGCTTTATTTATTTATATATTTATTTATTTATCGGAAGATTGTGTGTGTCCTGTGGGTTTTTTTTTTTTTTCTCGCTGGGGATTTATTTGGGTATTTATTTAATTATATATATACATAGGTGTTAGGGATGCCACAAGAAGGGAGCAGTAGACCTTTCCAATCGACGCGGTCTCGAGCTAACGAAAGACGTGACTCGTTAGGAGGGGTCTGGTGCGATGGACCGCAGTGATTTGGGAGCTGTGGGGGGTTTGCCGAGAACGCCAGTTCAGAACCGGGCAGAAGAGTGGCCAGCAACGCCTTCAATCGCGTCTGAATTAGCGACAGCAGCCAACGTAGCGATTGCTCAGGCGCAGGCTACGCATAGAGCAGCGCAGGCGGACTCTATAAGTAGAGTTTTACAGGAGGAGTTGCGCATGGGGTTCATGGGAATGATGCGCGAACTCAATGAAATACTCCAGCCTTTGAGACAGCAACCGCCACAGCCGACAGTACCTCAACGGGAAGGCCACCATAGCGAGCAAGGGCATCGAGGTGCTGTACCGAAAAGGAACCCGTCGAGTTCAACCGATGCAGCCGTTCCGCCACCAAAACCATTGAGGTCACGGTTGAGCCACGATAGGGATGGTCCGGAGCCGTCTTCGGGAGTGGGGGCGACCGCATCAGGGGAGCAGCACCGACGGGGTACAACCGGGCTCGGGAATGGATAAATCCAATAGCGACACATGCGGGTCCGGGTCGAAACAGAAATAGGAGATCCGGTGGGCGAGGAACTAGCAACCCACGCGAAGATCACCGTCCACAGTCGCCGCAGTATCGACCGTGGCCACGCTGGGGCCGAGTCGAGAAGTGGGACGTTACCTTTGATGGCGACGCCAATAAAGTCACCGTAGAGGATTTCGTGTTCCGAGTGGAGTTCCTGCAGGCTCAAATGCGATGTCCTTGGGATGAGGTGATGAAGGGCGTACATCACTTGCTAACAGGAAACGCTCGGGAATGGTACTGGCAGTATGTACGGGATCATCGCGGGGAATTGGCAGGAGTTAAGGGACGACCTAGTGGCACGTTTCCGAGGCACGGCTTCGGAGTTCGATAGGATGAGGGAACTGCGGGAGCGGATGCAGAGGCCAAATGAAAGCGTGGAGGAGTTTTTCCATGCGATGAGGAAGCTCGCTTCGAGGGTAGAGACGCCGCCATCTGAAACAGAAATGGTAAAAATAGTAAAAAGGCTCTCACAGATGAGATAGCGAGCTTTGTGTATAGCTTACGAGTCTACTCGCTAGACCAATTGCGTGACGAGTGCGTGGAAATAGAGGCGCACCTAAAGACGAAGGCCCGATCTTCGTGGCGAGGCGCACCGAAAGCCACTAACTTTGGCCGAGGGGCAAATGTCAGCGAGGTCACGCACGAGTCATCGAGAAGTGAGGAGGAGGCAGAAATCTGTGAGGAGGCGCAAGTGACGCGTCGTCTGCCCGTGAAGCTGGTTTGCTGGAACTGCGGAAAACTCGACCATGGTTTTCAGGACTGTATGGCATCGGAGAGGCGAATCTTCTGCTACCGCTGTGGACAGCCCGATGCGTACTGTCCGACATGTCCGAACTGTGCGGGAAACGCGAAGAAGAGCGTGATCCAAGCAGGCGAATCACGCTCACAGATGGGGCCTGTGAATCGGAAGTAGGAGATAAAACAAAAGAATTAGGTAAAACATATAATAATTTGCATGTTAGTTTAAGAAACCTACCGTATGAAGAGCGGCTAAGGAATTATTTAGAAGCCCGGAACAGGATATTTTTCCGACCTGAAAGTGGATGGGATGCGAGCACTGTCAGCGCGAGTAAAGAAGGCACGTTCCCGGTTTAGGCAGAGACGATCGGTGAGGAGACAGGTGATTGCATCAGTACAGCGGTGTCAAAAGCTGACCCGAGAGTTTTGCAGAAATCTCTGTAATGGGCGAATCCTTTCGAGGTTTGTTGGACTCAGGCGCTACTCACAGCATGCTAGGCAGGAATGGCCAGGAATTCTTGCAGAAGCTGGGTGTAGAGGAGGCTCGTCGGTATTCATCCATAGTGAAGGTAGCAAATGGAGAAGATCGCGCAATCGTTGGCCGAGTGGAATTACCTGTGGGATATAAGGGAGAGGTTAAGAGATTAACATTTTTCTTATGTCCGTTCTTGGAGCAGGAAATTTACTTGGGAGTAGACTTTTGGCGGGCTTTTGCATTGGCTCCTGAGGTGATGGGACACGGTCAAGCATCATCTTCTCCCAGATTGGTGGAAGAAGTGATGGCTGACCAAGTCGCCCACTATGTAGAAGGACCGGAGAAGGAGATAGTCCAGGAGGAATGGGAGTTGTCGGAGGAGCAACAAACCGCCTTGGATAAGGTGAAGGCAGAGTTCCTGACGTTTGAGGGAGTAGGCCTGGGCAAGACGTCGATAGAGACGCATAAAATCCAGCTTGTGGAGAATGCCGAGCCGGTAAAGGACCGACATTATCCACTGTCGCCAGCGATGCAGGACGTGGTTTGTGTGGAGGTAGACAAGATGTTGGCTTTGGGAGTCATCGAGCACAGTGATAGCCCGTGGAGCAACCGCACAACGGTGGTGCGAAGGCCGGGCAAAAATCGATTCTGTCTCGATGCCCGAAAGCTCAACAACCTGACCATCAAGGACGCCTACCCACTGCCTAGCATCGAGGGGATTTTGTCGCGTCTCGATCAGACGATCTACATCTCCAGCGTCGATTTAAAATTCGCATTTTGGCAAATCGAGCTGGACGAGCAGAGCCGAGCCTACACTGCGTTCACGGTGCCAGGAAGACCACTATACCAGTTCCGGATGATGCCCTTCGGTCTCTGCAACGCTGCACAACGACTCTGTAGATTGGTGGACAAGGTTATTCCGGTAGAGATGCGTTCGAATGTGTATGCATACCTCGACGACCTGCTGATTATATCCGAGAATTTTGAACAGCACGTGAGGATCCTCCGACAGGTTGCAGAGCGACTACGGAAGGCAAATTTGAGGATCGGGTTAGGCAAATCGCATTTCTGCTATAAACAGATTAAATACCTGGGTTTTATAGTGGGAGGAGGAACGCTGAAGATGGATCCAGATCGTGTCTCGGCTATTTTACGCATTCCGGAGCCACGATCTGTCCGGAGAATTGCGTAGCTTCTTGGGTACGGCGGGTTGGTATCGGCGCTTTATGAAGAACTTCGCTGAGTTAGCCGTTCCACTGACAAATGCCCTGAAAAAGTCGGGAAAAGGGAAATTTAGATTGACGGAGGACGCAAAGCGAGCAATGGGAGAGCTGAAAGCTGCACTTACCTCGGCACCTGTCCTGGTACACGCAGATTTCAAGCGGCCCTTTTACATCCAGTGCGATGCTTCTCACTATGGGGTAGGGGCTGTACTCTTCCAGCGTGATGACGAGCAGAACGAGAGGCCGATTGCGTTTTTCTCCGCCAAGCTGAACTGCCACCAGAAGAACTATTCGGTGACCGAGAAGGAGTGTCTGGCAGCTCTCATGGCGATCCTTAAGTTCCGTCCGTATGTGGAACTGATGCCTTTCACAGTCATTACTGACCATGCCAGTCTCAAAATGGCTCATGACCATGAAAAATTTGGATGGTCGGTTAGCTCGTTGGTCCCTTCAACTGCAAGCCTTCGATTTCGGCATCGAACACCGGAAAGGAGTAGACAATGTAGTGGCAGATACATTGTCGCGCAGCATTGAAGAGTTGGAAGTGGATCCGAGCAGGGTGTTGGGGTTCGAAACGGTGGAGTTCGAATCTGAAGAATATCAGGAATTGAGAAAAGAAATCACTGATAATCAAGACCGCTTACCTGATCTACAGATTATTGACGGATGGTTTTCAAACGCATGCGCTTCGAACGGCTCGATGACCAACTAGAGGGATCGATCTGGAAACTGTGGGTTCCGAGTTCGTTGACGACCACGCTGATAGAGCAGGCACATCTCGATGAGAAAAACGGCGCACGGGGAACCGCGAAGACCCTGCATCTGGTGCGTAGGCAGTTCTACTGGCCGAACATGGCAGTAGAAGTCCGCGACTACATCCGACGTTGTATCGTCTGCAAGGAGTCGAAAGCGCAGAACTACCGTATGCAGGTTGGAATTGGACAAGAGGTGGTCACGGAGCGTCCATTCCAAAAGTTTATATATTGACTTTTTAGGGAAATATCCGCGTTCCAGGAATGGTCAGGCGTGGATCTTCATTGTGGTGGACCACTTTTCAAAGTTTACGTTTTTAAAAACGATGAAAGCGGCCACGGCGAAGGAAGTAGTGAAGTTCCTCGTCCATGAGGTTTTTTATAAGTTTGGGGTGCCGGAGACTATCCACTCGGACAATGGGGCCCAGTTTATCTCCAAAACATTTGGGGAGATGACTGAGGCGTTTGAGTGACCCACATGAGGACGCCGGTGTACTCTCCGCAGAGTAATGCGGCCGAACGGGTGAATCGCACAGTCCTCAGTGCGATTCGGGCGTATTTGGAGGACGATCACCGGGACTGGGATGTGCATCTCCCAGAAATAGAGGTGGCAATTAGGAACTCAGTTCACGAGGCGACAGGCGTGACCCCCATTCTTTGCTGTCTTCGGGCAGCAAATGTACTTGCACGGGTCATGCTACAAGCTGGCGAAGCGGTTGCGGTCCATCGGCGAGCATGATATATCCGGCTCGAGGGTCAGGACAAGAGACAGCTCATCCAGGAGAGGATTCGAGGTAGTCTACACCACGCCTACGAGCGTAGCAGCGTGAGGTACAACCAGCGAGCCCGGGTATTCTACGCGAAGCCGGGGCAGGAGGTATTCCGAAGGAATTTTGTCCTCAGCGACTTCGGCAAAGGCATAAATGCCAAGTTCGCGCGGAAGTTCGTGAGATGCCGGGTGGTGAAGCCAGTGGGCGAGAACGCATACGCGTTGGAGGACTTGAGCGGGCGGCCCATTGGAGTTTACCACGCCAAGGACTTGAGGCTGTAGGCTGATGTGGGTGTGGCCTACGTTGGGCGCTGAAGAAGGAGGCACGCCGGCAAGGAGGGTTAGGATGTAATCCGGTGGGCATGCCCACGCGTATGTGGTCCTCCCGGAGGGACGTCGACATACTCGTGGTGGTGTTCCAGTCCCACCGCGGGAATCGATAGGTCCAGGGCTGGAACGATGCGCCACCTATCGGGCGGGTTCGGAGACTCCTTGGGGGTATCGGAAAACCTGGGGAAAGGAGGACAAAAAAAGAATGATATAGAGGAACGAGGCAGGCCACGCATGCGCCAGAACCCAGAAAAGGAAAAAAAATCATAAGTGGGGTTAAGCCCGTATAAAAAAACCTGACCCGGATTATCGCCCAGTGCAGCCGGGTCAGCCATTTTACCGGAGGTCGTGTCCGAGGAGTTCCCAAGAGGCGGCCGACGTCAGGGTTCCTGGACAGGAACCAATTCCCAGGAGGAATTCCCGTCTCCAACAACCCTTCCCACGCCGCGGTGCCCAGAGGGGAAGTACCAAGTGCCACAATATCCGTGAGTGTGTTCCGTTGGGGTGTGTTTTGTGTGTGTGTGTGAGTGTCTGGAGGAGCTGCAAGGCGCGCAAAGTGTCGTGCTGGCCAAGCCGGACCTAAGGCTGGGCCAACAAAACGACGGGAGACCGCCCCATCGGCCAAAACAGTTTTTGTGGTCCGAGTGGAAGCTGCCACCGACCACCTCGACGCCCGTACCGACGGCGTACACTGTCACACACACTGTCACACACACTAAATACCGGCACCAATAATTTAGTTAGAACGGGTGTTTACCAAATTATTTATTTATTTATTATTTATATATTTATGTACACGTTGTTATTTATACTGTCCTTTGTGTTGTCTTAGTTTATGCGAATATTTTTGTCATAGTTTGTAAGAACATAACGTCAACAACCTTTTTGTAAAACAACAAACATTTACGGCAGCTATGAACATATGGGATTAACCCTAGAAGGAGTGCGGCAAGTTAGATTGTCGACGGCCTATCGTAATCTTGCCCCTACGACCCCTGAACAAGAGCTCTTGGTAGGTTAGTTTCGGGAGGGCCCAACAACACCCCATTTAAAACCAAACAAATATCAAGTTTTTTTTTGCTTTGATCGTCGTTAAATAGTTGGTGTTTTTTTGTTTTCCATTATTTATTTATTAAATAAATTTATTTATTTATTTATTAATCAAATAATCAAATGAATGATAGAATATATTGAAATTTATAAAAAGAGAATGATGGAGTGAATTAATTTAGAGGGAGGACACGTGGCTACAGCCCTGGAGTAAAACCAGCCGTAGCCGTTCCAGCAGAGGGTGGTCAAAATGTATGATCCGTTTGACCACAGGTAGGGTGGGCGCGCGAAGTGGGAACACCTAGGCTTCACCCATTTGACAGTCGTCTCAGTGTTGGTTCAGTATTTTTTTTTTGTATGTTCTGCGTTTTTGTTGTTTTGTAGTTATGATGTCCCGAGAAGTCGTTCTCACCAAAACCCTTGTTTACACTTGGCTTGGCGGGAGAGGGAATTACCCAGCCCTGGGGTCGAGAGCTAGCCGGCGCGGCCCCACAGAAACCAAGCCAGGTGTAACACATTAGTCCAAAATTCCTAAAAATCATACTTCCGAAGATGTTGTCCCACGTCACGTATATATTTAACAACGCCATTACTACATCCACGTTTCCGACTGAATGGAAAAAGGCAAAAATATTACCCATCCCAAAACAAAACAAAGACTATAGACCTATTTCAATACTTCCGTGTCTTTCTAAAGTTCTTGAAAATCTTATGTCTTCACAGATTGAACACTTTTTGAGTCAAAACTCGCTGATGAGTCAAAAGCAGTCGGGCTTTCGAAAGAAACGAAGTTGTATAAGTGCTATAACGGATAGTGTGGAAAATATATACGACAGCAACTTGACAAAAACTGGGTTACGTTCTTGACACTTCTTGACCAAAGTAAGGCATTCGACTCTGTAAACCATAACATACTCTGCGCAAAATTGACGAAATTATTCAATTTCTCAGACACTGCAGTCAACTTTGGTTAGTCTTATCTTACAAATCGATTGCAAGCAGTAGTCTCAGGAACAAAAATTTCGACTTTTTTTAAACTTACGCGGGGAGTTCCTCAGGGATCTGTGCTAGGACCATTATTGTTTTCAATATATGTTAATGATCTACCTAGTGTCTTGTCCGAATGTGAAGTACATCTATATGCTGATGATGTCCAAATTTATGTTAGTAATCCCGCTAACGAAATAAATGTTTGTGTCAGTACGTGTAACAAGATGTTTTCCATAATAGAGAAATGGGCAAAAGAGAATGGCTTGGTAATAAATCCTAAAAAGTCAAAATGTTTGGTAATTGCTAAAAAGAGTATTTACACAAAAAAAAGAGCACGCAGTTAACCTGGGTATAACATTAAGTAGCACACTATCATGGAGCAAACATATTTCAAAGGCAACAGGACGTACCTATGGACTGTTACGCCAACTGTCAGCGTCAAAACATTCTTACCAGAAAATATAAGACTCCTGATCTCTAAAGTCATTCTCATCCCGACTCTTTTTTATGGTGTTGAAATATTTGGACATAGTGACGCCCGCGACAAGCGCACATTGGTGTTTAATTTAAGACGTTTCGATCATGTATTGACCACTTGACCACTTGGATAGATTTTAGAACTCTAGTTCATAAAATTGTCACGACTCAAGAACCAATTTACCTTCACAGCAAACTTAACCATGCTATATCACTACGAACTAACAACTATTTATGCCCTCGGGCTCATACGCTTTGCTCAAAGAGGCAGTTCTTTGTCAATGTAATCCGCTTATGGAACAGTCAGTCTTCCCCATCACATTAAATCAATTAGGAGCGCAACTCAATTTAAAAAAAAAATCAAAGAGTATTTAGGAAACCAATAAAAATAAACAAACAAAAACACATCATTAAATTAAAAAAAAAAATAATATATAAAACGAGAAAGAACGTACGGAGTCGCTGTTGCCGCGACTCTACTTTTATACCCGTACTCAGGCAGCAAACATGTGATTTATGTGGAATTTTAAAATTTTTTATAGTTTTTACATCTTACATTTGTTTGCTACATCAGTCATCTACATCTACTTCATCTACATCACTTCTCACAACAACACACGTACACTGCACGAGGCAGCATGTTTGAGCGTAAGTGTGCGTGCGAAAGAATCATAAGCGAAAATCATCCCCATAAATGACTTACGCCGCAACGGGAAGGGGGAAGCTCGCAGCTGAAAATTCATTTGATCATTGTGGCTACAATAATGATCCGATCTGAACCAAATTCAGGAATCTGGTAGATATGGTCATTCTCTACGATATTGCATTTTTTTGGTTTTTCTATCTTCAAAATTGTGGATTTTCGTCTTTTTGTGGGGGCGGAAGGGGCAGGGGCGAAATTTTGAAATACACTTGTTTAGGTTTGGTATCACAGGAGTCTTGGCAAAAAGTTTGGTTGCTCTAGCTCTTATAGTCTCTGAGATCCAGGCGACACAAAATACAAAAATCCAAATCAACTCGTTTTTCTGTGAGTGCGAAAGAGAGGGAGTGAAGTTTTTGCGTATATTTTCCTCTATTGTGGCTATATTAATGATCCGATCCGATTCAGATTTGGGCCCCTGATATATATGGGCTGTCTCTATGATTCTGCATTTTTTTTTTCTGTTATCTTCAAAATTGTGGACGCCACAGATGTGCCGGACAAAAATCCACAATTTTGAAGATAGAAAAAAACGAATTTGGTTCGGATCGGATCATTATTGTAGCCACAATGCTCAAATGAATTTTCTGCTGCAAGTCCCCTTGCGGGGGTTGCCCTCCGCAACAAAATATACATTTTTATTAGGGTTGATGGCTGCAGCGGCTGCTACTGCTTCTCTCACACTCACGCTGACAGACTCTGCCTCGTGCAGTGTACGTGTGTTGTTGTGAGAACTGATGTAGATGTAGATGTAAGATGCAGCAAACAAATGTAAAATGTAAAAACTGATAAAACATTTGAAAATTCCACATAAATTACATGTGTACTGACTGAGTATGGGTATAAAAGCAGAGTCGCGTTTACAGCGACTCCGTACGTTCTTTTCGTCTTATAATTCTATTACTGACGAAAAGAGCTATTCTTGCCTTCAGCTGCAAGACTCTCAGTAGCAGCTTGCATATCTCGCAGGTCTTCAATTCTGAGAACTTCCCAGATCTCACTTTCTTGGCTCACTTTGACATGAACCATACCCCTTTGCGTAAAGACGGACTGCAGCCTACGATGCTCGTTGACACATACGGCGGCTGGTGAGCTTAGGCCGAGTAACTGCAGAGTTAGGGGCTGCTTGGTTTCCCGCCTGTACATACCAATGCTACGCAGTAGTGCCGCTTTGTCGCGCACGCGTTCCAGCTTCACAATGATGATGGGGTAAACGATGGAGTGAGGAAGATTTTGGTTCGGCCTCATTCTATAAATATCCCTAATAGCGGGCGCAGGCGTGTGATTTAGACTGAGACACAAGGTGTTGAAGATGTGCTTCAGCTTTTCGCCTTCGACGTACGTGACTCCATGAATCCTCAGGTCGCATTCGATGTTGGCCTTGGCCTGTGCATCGACTCTTAATGTGAGCTGTGTTTCCAGATCCTCTACCTTTTAGTGAGGGTTTCAGTCTCACCCAGCCTGGTTTCGAGAAAATGAACTCTCTGTATAAGATTCTGTATCTCATCAGCCATACTGTTCAGCTTGCCTGTTAGCAAACTTAACAGCCGCTCTTCTACCTCATTCATTTTTGTTGAGATGAGACCGGCTTGCTCCTCAAATCGTTGATTCAGAAGCTGAACCAATTCCGTGGCTGGCGTTTCTGATATACGCTGTCCTTTGAGGTTTGTCCCAGTGTTTTCCCGAAGACGTTTTGAGACAGGCTGCAGTGTTTTCGTTTTGAGATTTAACGAATCCTATGAAGAATGTTGGTCGACTTTTGGTGAGCGCCCTCTGGCGCGAGCTTTTGTAGTGTGCGTAGCAGTACGATCGCAAACAGCTGTCTAATGTCACCACTAGCGCTGTTCTTTGCTTTGTTTATGATCGCACTCACGTTTTCCACTCAGAATCAAGTGAGAATTTCGTTTCCCGCTTTTTCTTGCCTTCTTTTATTGATTTGGAGCTACTTCCGACCTACTCGATGGCCAGTTTTTAGATTGATGATAATCTTCCGAGCCAGCCGGTGGTGATCCGCTGACAGTACGCTGATGTTGGTAAGCACCTTATAATTGTGTTAGATAGCAGCTGATGTGTTGTTGTTTGCAGCTTCTATTCTATTTGAACTCACTCAGAACTCTTGAGTGATGCAGATTAATCTGCACCACCTTCATGCTGTTCAGCGGACCTGGGGTGCCACGGTACTGCTACCGCTAGTGTACCCATACCAAAAGATATGCGGCAGTCCTTTGCAAGGAGTTTGGCAAGGCTTTCTTGACTAATTCTGATCCAGAGTTACTTACCGTTTCCCTTGTCATGCGCTATCGCCCGTGTGATGGTCCAGTCCGATGTCTCTAGGATTCGGTTCTGTGCCTTGATCAGAACTAGTGTGTCCTCATCCGCATTGATCGGAGGAGGAATCCACACCTTCATGATAGTTCTCCTAGGAATCTGATCTATGGGGACCACGTAGTATGCCGCTAATTGCCAAAGTTCACCAAAACCTTGGACCGTGGTTTTGAAAAACTTAAGATTTTCTGCGTTACCATAGGCCACTGCTTGGGCTTACACCACTTGATTCCCCTGAGCTCACAGACAAACGGGTTGTCTGCGCGGACAATCGATTCTGATTTTGATTCTGCCTTCAGCTAGTTAACGTCCGATATATTCCCTTCCGTGTGGCTTCGGTCGATAATGGCTATTTTCCGTTCAGGCGGCGATCCTAGGCTGGCCAGAATGTCCTCTGGTTTCGCCTTCTTCGGCTCGGAAGCTTTTTTGGAGTCATCCGTCCTCTGCCACTTGAACCTTGGCTCTCGACCAGACGATTCTACCGTCGCCTTCTGTACAGAGGGCGTTGGTGATACCTTGGAGCTTGTCGTGTTCTGCGACTGAGGTGTGGTCTTTCCCTTCTGCCTCCCGGATACCTTCTTGCCCTTTCTCCCTCGCGCGAACGCAGACGATGACGTTGAGGGTGGTCCACCATCTTCTTCGCACCAGCTGCTGCTGACGGTCAGGACGACAGTTTGGGGTCCTCTGCCAGCTTCGCGTTTGCGCTTTGGGTGGTTTCGTCTCCGTTGGCAAGAGCGACTCCGTTCAGCCGCTCGTACCTCTGCACATTCTGTTCGTGCTTCTTCTTTAGGCTACTTTCCGTCGCGGTCAGCGTTTCGGGGGGTCTTTAGCTTACACCACAAAGGTGTTTTGCCGATACTCTGTATCCCGAAAGCCGTTTGCGTCGGGTCTACACGGCAAAACACGCTTCGACCTGCCGCTTTGACCTGCCCGGCTTCGGTGGCGCTTCTGGCAGCATGCGCTACCGCCGGTATAGCTCACGGGATTCTTTTGCTTACTAAGCCCTTAAATCGCTACAAGATGGTAGTTCTCCGAGGGGGAGGAATAAGGGAGGATTCATTCCAAATCACGGGGGAGACAAAAACTTTCGAGACTTACTCAAGTTAAATAGGAAGATCAAAGGTTGTCACCTTAAAATGCAGCTCGGAACCTTATCAGGATCCGCTGAGAAACAGATGTCAATCGATGAAAATCCTACGAAACCGCACTTTTTCGAAAAAGGGATGAAATACGTTGTTAGCATGAGGAAGATGGTAAGGATAAGGGGTGGATGCAATGAGTACGTCGATTGAAAGAAGGTGGAAAATAAATTTGCAATACCTTGCTCTGAAGATTCTGTTTTATGTAGTAGATGAAGGGAAGGAGGAAACGCGTTAGACTTACGTTTTGAGTTGACAAACGAAACGAATTTTTTGGGATCACTACGGGAATTTGTACTACAATGGGGAAGACATTGGTAAGAAATTTAGAATTTAGGAATACGTTGTTAGCATGAGGAAGATGGTATTGATAAGAGATGAATGAGTCGTAGGTACAGTGTTTCCAGCCTTTGACTAGCCTTTGAAAAGAGCTAGAAATAGCCAGAACATTTTTATGGTAGCTAATAAAAAACGCTAAAAAGTATTGTAAAGACTTTTTTATTGAATTAATCAAGTATTTTTGAGAACTTATCAAGTTCGTCAAATATTTCCTCCTCTTCCTTCCTTTTATGTAGAACTGGTTGGTCCCTATCGTTTTTAGGCAATATTTTTTATTACTCTCGTGCACTTCGACCTATGAAGCTTCATATTACTGGCATCTTGAAATTGGCTTGCACACAACAATCCCAAATGGACTGACTGATGAATGTGTAGCAATCTATAAACACAATGCCGCCTCTTGTTGGCATGTTTGTACAGACACAGATGCAAGAAACGTTTGTTGAGTACGTCGATTCGGTGGCGAATAAATTTGCAATACCTTGTGCTAAAGTTTCTGTTTTATCTAGCAAATGAAGGGAACATGGGAACGCGCTAGACTTACGTTCAGAGTTTACGAACGAAACGAATTTGTTGGGATCAGGACGGAAATTTGTACTACATTGGGAAGACAAAGATATTTGTTATAACATTGACTATTAACAGTAAGAAATTAAGAGCGAACAGAAGAAGATTGAGCAAAGACAGATAAAGAAGCAGTTCTCTGCTACTACATATGTATATATATAGCCGAGATTTTTTATTTTTTAGTTAGGACAGATAGTTGTAGAATCAGGGGGGTTTGGAGGATATATAAACGATGACTTCAGGAACATAGATGTTGAGGGCAGAGTTTGACGTGTCGAAAAACGAGTGGACTGTTTTATTTATATTTGATGACGAACCAATCAATTTGCGAGAGATATAAACTTAAATCGGTGAAATTCGTTTTGCGGTAACACTTTATTCGATTTTGAGAAGGTAAAATTGTATTAGTACTCGAAAACTCGACAACTATAGATAAAGTTGGATGATGTGGATCTTCAGGAAAAGATATTGGATTACCTCTGACAACAGTTGATCGGGAAGCATCACTGACAAAAGTGAGATCCAAAAGTCTACCTCTATTGTTCTTGACGGAATTAATTTGGGCGAGGGAAAGATCAGTTATCCCATCAACAAAATCATGCTGACCAGCCAGCATCGTGTTTGATTCATCCTGCTGCTAAGAAAGAAATGGAATGTTGATGTCACCCATTACTATGATCTGATCAGCGCAACCTAAAGCAGAAACCACAGAATGAATGGCAGAAAGGTGTTTCAAATAAACAATGGCATCAGCTGTAGGAGGAATATAGGAACAGAGTAAAAAGATAAAAAACGCACCAATACGGATTTTTACTGCAACAAATTCGATACCATGGATGTTGTTAAATGGAAAAATCTCGGATGCAAAGTTGATTTTTACCGCGATTAGAACGCCACCAGCAAATGATGGACGATCCGTTCTATAGGTGGTGAACTTGTTAACGAAAATTTCATGATCGGAGACGGAAGAGTTATGCCAAGTTTCTGTTATAGCTATAGCGTCGAATTCCAAAGAGGCGCTTGGCAGAAACGAATGCAAAATAGTATGCTTAGGCCATTCTTACGGTTCCAGGGCTTACGATAGAAGAGAATCGGGAAGAAATATTTTGATTGAAGAAATATTACGCTTATGTTCAAATTTAAATCTAGTTATGATAAAGTCATCAGGTGGTGAATTTAGATAAGAGCATAGATGTAGTTTGACATCTCCCGTTGGGGTTTCAGGGAAGAGGCGAGAGACAAAGATTGCCTTTTGAGGTACCACTGCTCTTAGTTGAAGTCCCGGGGCAGAAACGATGGCAGCAGCAATAGCATTTTATCAGCATTTGATTCCGCTGATCCACAAAGCAAGCTGTAGGTGCATTGTAATTCTAGGTATTTACATTAAACTATGTGTAGTATTAAAGAATATCACGTAATAGCAACATCTTTTCCTTTTGGGATAAAACACTACCCGACGTAAATATGCATAATGACTTTAATTGTGCATGTCGAAGTTTTTTTAGGAGGTTAGCATTCTCATTTTCACATATCTTAAGTATCTTGTTATGGACGGCTTGGGGATTAACACGATAGTTGACAGGGCTGGAGAAAGGGAGGAGATAGCGGCCTCTGTTGTGGATCCTGGGAGGCTGGAGCAAAGTTGCCGAGGAGGATGGAGGAAACGAGACCGGGAAGAATGAAGAAGAGGAGTTTCCGGAAAAAGTTCGAGCGCCACGCATGTGTTTCAACCAAATTTGGGAAAAAAATTTATGACAAACAAAAAAATAATAAGAACACAGTGACCACGAAGCCAGCGGGAACGCCCGGACACGACGAGGAAGCGACAGTGACGACGACGGCGTAGGAAGGAGAAAGCGGCGACAGCAGACACGGCCGGCGTCAGGCCAGAGAGCCCCTGGAGGAGGACTTGGAGGAGCACGAGACTGCGTTTAGAAAGAAAAAAAATGTAAACCGAGACTATTACCCCCGAACGACCCCCACCCCCACAAACAACCACTATTTATTTAATACACTGTCAGGAGCTCTTTAGTTGCAGATTATTTATTTACTTAATTTGCAGCTGGTTCATGCCGGCTGGTAGTCGAGGAAATGGGGCTGCCAACTAGGGCGGAATAGATGTCATTTTTTGCTTTGGTTTTGCTAGTATTTTTGTTAGTTGTTAGTATTTTCTGTTGTTTATTAGTTAAATTCAAAAAAATTTATGTTTAATGTTAGGTAGGATTAGAAAAAGAGTTAGAAACTATGCATAAAAAAAAAAAAAATATGAGTGAGTAGACACCCGTAGTTGGGTGGGGCGAGAGCGGGAAGAAGGGCGGAACCGGTTAATAATGGGAGCGAAGATCTTGACAACGCTCGTGGAAGGGAGGGCCCTCGCTATGGGTAAGAATACCGACTGCCCCCGCTAAAGAGAGTGCCAACGAGGATGAGACCAAGAAGGACGTATGATTGGTGTTTTTTTTTTGTATGGTTCTTCAGTCGAATTTTTTTGTTAAATCCGTCCCCTAGGTATCGGGTCGAAAAACACCCTGACTTACCTGAGAGCTAGCTGGGATCGATATACCAGGGCGGCAAAAAGGCGGATCATAACAAATGGCGCCCAATGAAAACGGATCCTAGAGATAGGAAACTCAGCTGGTCCGTGAGCCGGGAATAAGCCCGAGCCACAGTAGCCGTTGAAGGAGAGAGGAAGTAGACCAGTGGATTTCACGAGTTGTGGTCCGTGCGGTGCCAGGTGGGCACTCGAACGTTGTCCGACTCGAGGAATCCGCAGATAGGGTCTAAGGATGAGACATCGTGGGTCTGTCGAGTTGTGGTCCGTGTGATGCCAGGAAGGGCATCAACATCGTTGTCCGGCTCGAGGGAACCACGGTGTCTGGAAGGAAAAGTAGAGGAGTGCGGGTCCCGAGTTGTGGTCCAGGCATTTTCCGTAGGGAAATGGCCTTGTTGTCCGACTGGTGGATGCCGCGGAGATCTGACGAAGTGGGTTGGTCGAGTCGTGGTCCATGCGATGCCGAAAGGGCATCTGCATCGTTGTCCGACTCGAGGATTCCACGGATCAGGTCGGAAGAAAGAGGTGTCGTGGGGCTGTCGAGTTGTGGTCCGTGCGATGCCAGGAGGGCATCAGCATCGTTGTCCAACTCGGGAGAGCCACGATGATCTGGAAGAGAAACAGCAAGAGGAGTTGGCACTCCGAGGAAAAAGCGGAAAGTAATAGCGATGGAAACAGATTGGTTCGCTCACCTGCTGCAACCATGAGTTGCAGTTGTCTCGTCTCGCCCAGTTAGTTTAGCCTGAAAGAAATATTTGTTTTGTTGACGTTAGTGTTTTGGATTGGAGTCTGTAGTGTGAAAGTCGTTCGCTAGGACTGAAGATCCTCGCTATCGTGAAAATTAGCAATTTTAGAAGTAGGATTAGATAGGTCAGGGAAGGATTTATTTTTGGGGGAGGAGTTATCTATTTATTTAAGGTATTATTTATTTATTCGATTAATTATTGGCGTAGGTGTTTATTTATTTATTTAGCGTATAAACTATATATTTATTTAAACATTTGTGTAAGTGATCGTGTATTTATTTATTACCCTATTTATTTATTTATTCTCTAGTCGTTCAGTAGTGTATTTATGTTTTTTGTAGGATATTGAGAGCTAGCACCAACACATATATACGTAGATTAAGATTTACATATATTGATGCGTAGGTGATTAGGTAGTAGTTAATAGAAAGATATATTGGTTGATAGTGACCCGGAAGTGTTTTAAAGGGTCGGGAAAAACAAAGGCGAAAGCCCGGAAGGGCAGAGGAGGTACCAGCCATATACGATGCCGATGACTAGGTCCCAGGACAGGAAAGTCGGCAGTGGGCCGGAACGACAGTCGCAGGAGGACCCAGAGGCCGGGGCAGTAGGAGGCCGCGCGATTCGGGCGGACCACGAACTACCCAGCGAGTTGAGGACAGCGGTGAATGTGGCGATAGCTCAGGCTGATGAAACCTACCGAGCATCGTTGGGCCAACAGATGGAAGCACTCAGAGCCTCTATGCAAGCGGATATGCTAGAATTTATGAAGCAAATAAATGGGGTGGTCGGCTCGCTGAAAATGGAGCGAGCAGCCAGTGATGTGGATAGGAGGAATCTGGGCTCACGGAATACCGGTCTAGGAGGGGTGTCAGCAGGAAATGCCTTCGAACCAGCAAGCTCCACCAACACACCTGTTTGTGGACAGCCGTGTAGTGAAGGCCGAGCAGCGGACGAACGGCGACCAGAGACCCGTGGAGGACTGGCTCTTCAACACCAGAGGCTCAGGGGGCCAACGCAAACCCTAACAGGAGTCGTCCGAGTTACGGGAAAGCAGGCATGAGCAGGTGCAGATCGGAGATGGGGGCTGAGCTTCGAGAGGGCGATCCTAAGGGGATGCCCGTGGCTGAGTTCATCTTCCGAGTGTAGAACATTTGGAGGCGGTTCGTGGACAGATGTGCTGAAGGAGTTCCATACGCTAGTCACGGGTCATGCTAGGGACTGGTACTGGATGCACGTTCGGACAGTAGGAGTGCCGGACTGGCCGAACCTTAGGCACGGTCTCCAACAACAATTCCAAGTGCGACGGACAGAGTTCGAGCGGGAGCAGGAGCTCAGGGATCGCCGGCAGCGCCATGGGGAATCGACGGACCAGTACATCCAAAGAGATGTTGGTGTTGCGGTCGCGGTTACTGAATCCATTCTCAGTTATGATCTTATAAAGATCATTAAGATCAACATTAGGGACGCAGTCTCGAGGGTGATCTATCCGATGCGAATACCAAATCTGCAGAAGCTGCGTGAGATATTGCAGATGCCGAGAAGCTGCTGTCGACGCGATGGACAAGGAGCGGTCTGGATCATAGGAGTAACAGGCGAAGGGAAGACCCGAAAAGTGCATGAATCGGAAGCGGCGAACAACGAGCTGGAAGAGCAAACGGAGACCCTGGATGCCGTATATAAGGCGAAGAGTCTGGGGGCGATCGCATACAGCTGAAGTGCGATGATTGCGCTCAGCCGGCACACGTACTTTGAGTGTGAGGCGGCGGTGCGGAATTTATTCTGCCGAAGTGTGGTTCCCGGGGTTAGGTTAGGTTAGGTTAGGTAGTATTGGCTGTCGGCTGTCATAAGCCCGACACACATAGGCCGGTTTCGGCCCGTTGTGGTACCATCGAATCATATTTCCCTTCCCTGCTGTGAGAGACATCCTGTCAGCAATTATCCCATCCGGCTGCGCTTATAAAATTCGCTATCTTTCTGGGACACATATTGGACATTAGTGATATGTCTGTGAAAAGGGGCGAGCCCAAGTGTTGTAGCCTTCTTCTACTGAGAGCCGGGCAGGAGCAGAACAGGTGCTCCACTGTCTCCTCCCTCTTCCTCATCTCTACAGTTGCGGCAGTAATCATTATATGGGGCTCCCATCCTTCTGGCATGGGTTCCTATTAGCCAGTGTCCCGTGAGGGATCGAATGACCGTGCTGCACCTTTTTTCTGCTTAGCTTGCAGAGCTCGGTGGTGCGCTTCTTGTTTATATTGGGCCACGTTTGTCGCGTGATGCGACATCGTGGTGTGTTTTACCACCGACTGTCGTCTAGTCGCATGAATTGCTTTTTATGATGAGCTTGCAGGTGGCCATAGGCATACATGTATCCTCTTTGTCGTGGAGAAAGGAGGTGGTAGTGCCAGCTCTGGCCAGTTCATCTGCTATGCAGTTACCTTCAATGTCCTGGTGACCCGGGACCCATATTAGGCTAATAGCAAACTGCTGGGCCATCTCGTGAAGAGATTTGGCCGACGGTGGCCGAGTTTGATGTAATCGCATTAAGTGATTTGATCGCAGCTTGGCTATCACTGTAGATGTTTATATGGGTTGCCGAAAAGGCAACTGATTGGATGCAAATCAGAGCTTCCCAGATCGCTGTGACTTCCGCTTGGAAGACACTGCAGTGATCAGGAGCCTGAAGGAAGTGCCTTATGTTTAGTTGCTCGGGTAGATACCTCCTCCTACTTTGTTGTCCATTTTTGGAGCCATCCGTGAAGATTTGAATGGCTCCACCAGGACCAGGTTCCCTCAAGCCAGCTATCACGGTGAGGGATATCTATTTCAAAGGGAGTTTCAGTAAACTCCATTGGAATGCAGTAGTCCGTTCTTGTTGGGACGTTATTGTTGTCGTTTAGAATGGATGAGTGTCCCATATTTTGCGGTACCCTTTGGTCGGAGTCTCTGAGACGAATCGCTGCCATGAGTGCCTGAGCCTTACCTGCGAGGTCAGGACTCTGGAGGCACAGGACAGCGTTTAGAGCATCATTCGGAGTGGTGCGAAGTGCTCCACTGATGCAGAGTGCGGCAGTTTTTGTACCTTGCCGAGCATTTTGGTGATGGACTTTTTGATAAGGCCGGCCAGCACTCCGTGACTCCGTAGAGTAGTATTGGTCTAACTATTGCTAGATATATCCATTGGACTATACTTGGGTTAATGCCCCACCTCAGACCAATGGCTTTCTTTGCAGTTGTAGAGAGCTATCGTAGCCTTCTTCACTCTTTCTTTGATGTTTTAGGTTCCAGTTGAGCTTACTATCAATTACCAACCCCAGGTAACAAGCTCTATCGCTGAAGGATAGCCTGCATTCGTTAAGCATTGGAGGGTTAAGGGGAGGAATTTTGTATTTACGAGAAAATAATACAAGTTCGTTTTTTTGAGGATTTACTCCCAGACCGCGCGATTTTGTCCAGTCTGACAGTTTCGCGAGTTTTGCAGACATTAGGTCGCATAGTGTTTGAGGAATTTTCGAGAATATTATGGCAACGTCATCCGCGTATGCCACCACTTTGCAGCCCCCATCCAGGTCACACAGAATCTTGTTGACTGCTATGTTCCATAGAAGGGGAGACAGAACCCACCTTGCGGTGTGCTTCTGTTGACATACCTTGACTGAGTGGACGACCCCATCGACGACGTCACCGTCCTGATCGTCCACTCCCAGTCTCGTCAAACCTTCCGTGATGGCTCTTGGTATGACATTGTTGAAGGCTCCCTCGATATCGAGAAAAGGCAATTAGGGAATATTCCTTTTGAATAAAGGGATTTTTCCACCGAAGTGATTACCTCGTGAAGTGCCGTTTCTGTGGATTTTCCTTTCCTGTAGGCATGTTGTGCGTCTGACAGCATCTTTGGATTTATCGTAGTCCTTAGATGTAGCCCGACTAGTCTCTCAAATGTCTTGAGGAGAAAGGACGACAGACTGATTGGTCTGAAGTGGTAAGAATACCGACTGCCCCCGCTAAAGAGAGTGCCAACGAGGATGAGACCAAGAAGGACGTGTGATTGGTGTTTTTTTTTTTGTATGGTTCTTCAGTCGAATTTTTTTGTTAAATCCGTCCCCTAGGTATCGGGTCGAAAACACCCCCCTGACTTACCCGAGAGCTAGCTGGGATCGATATACCAGGGCGGCAAAAAGGCGGATCATAACAAATGGCGCCCAATGAAAACGGATCCTAGAGATAGGAAACTCAGCTGGTCCGTGAGCCGGGAATAAGCCCCGAGCCACAGTAGCCGTTGAAGGAGAGAGGAAGTAGACCAGTGGATTTCACGAGTTGTGGTCCGTGCGGTGCCAGGTGGGCACTCGAACGTTGTCCGACTCGAGGAATCCGCAGATAGGTTCTAAGGATGAGACATCGTGGGTCTGTCGAGTTGTGGTCCGTGTTGATGCCAGGAAGGGCATCAACATCGTTGTCCGGCTCGAGGGAACCACGGTGTCTGGAAGGAAAAAGTAGAGGAGTGCGGGTCCCGAGTTGTGGTCCAGGCATTTTCCGTAGGAAATGGCCTTGTTGTCCGACTGGTGGATGCCGCGGAGATCTGACGAGTGGGTTGGTCGAGTCGTGGTCCATGCGATGCCGAAAGGGCATCTGCATCGTTGTCCGACTCGAGGATTCCACGGATCAGGTCGGAAAAAGAGGTGTCGTGGGGCTGTCGAGTTGTGGTCCGTGCGATGCCAGGAGGGCATCAGCATCGTTGTCCAACTCGGGAGAGCCACGATGATCTGGAAGAGAACAGCAAGAGGAGTTGGCACTCCGAGGAAAAAGCGGAAAGTAATAGCGATGGAAACAGATTGGTTCGCTCACCTGCTGCAACCATGAGTTGCAGTTGTCTCTCGTCTCGCCCAGTTAGTTTAGCCTGAAAGAAATATTTGTTTTGTTGACGTTAGTGTTTTGGATTGGAGTCTGTAGTGTGAAAGTCGTTCGCTAGGACTGAAGATCCTCGCTATCATTGAAAATTAGCAATTTTAGAAGTAGGATTAGATAGGTCAGGGGAAGGATTTATTTTGGGGAGGAGTTATCTATTTATTTAAGGTATTATTTATTTATTCGATTAATTATTGGCGTAGGTGTTTATTTATTTATTTAGCGTATAAACTATATATTTATTTAAACATTTGTGTAAGTGATCGTGTATTTATTTATTACCCTATTTATTTATTTATTCTCTAGTCGTTCAGTAGTGTATTTATGTTTTTTGTAGGATATTGAGCTAGCACCAACACATATATACGTAGATTAAGTTTACATATATTGATGCGTAGGTGATTAGGTAGTATTTAATAGAAAGATATATTGGTTGATGAGTGACCCGGAAGTGTTTAAAGGGTCGGGAAAAACAAGGCGAAGCCCGGAAGTGCAGAGGAGGTACCAGCCATATACGATGCCGATGACTAGGTCCCAGGACGGAAAGTCGGCAGTGGACCGGAACGACAGTCGCAGGAGGACCCAGAGGCCGGGGCAGTAGGAGGCCGCGCGATTCGGGCGGACCACGAACTACCCAGCGAGTTGAGGACAGCGGTGAATGTGGCGATAGCTCAGGCTGATGAAACCTACCGAGCATCGTTGGGCCAACAGATGGAAGCACTCAGAGCCTCTATGCATGCGGATATGCTAGAATTTATGAAGCAAATAAATGGGGTGGTCGGCTCGCTGAAAATGGAGCGAGCAGCCAGGGATGTGGATAGGAGGAATCTGGGCTCACGGAATACCGGTCTAGGAGGGTGTCAGCAGGAAATGCCTTCGAACCAGCAAGCTCCACCAACACACCTGTTTGTGGACAGCCGTGCAGTGAAGGCCGAGCAGCGGACGAACGGCGACCAGAGACCCGTGGAGGACTGGCTCTTCAACACCAGAGGCTCAGGGGCCAACGCTAAAAAACCCTAACAGGAGTCGTCCGAGTTACGGGGAAAAGCAGGCATGAGCAGGTGCAGATCCGGAGATGGGGGCTGAGCTTCGAGGGCGATCCCAAGGGGATGCCCGTGGCTGAGTTCATCTTCCGAGTAGAACATTTGCAGGCGGCGGTTCGTGGACAGATGTGCTGAAGGAGTTCCATACGCCAGTCACGGGTCATGCTAGGGACTGGTACTGGATGCACGTTCGACAGTAGGAGTGCCGGACTGGCCGAACCTTAGGCACGGTCTCCAACAACAATTCCAAGTGCGACGGACAGAGTTCGAGCGGGAGCAGGAGCTCAGGGATCGCCGGCAGCGCCATGGGGAATCGACGGACCAGTACATCCAAGAGATGTTGGTGTTGCGGTCGCGGTTACTGAATCCATTCTCGGATTATGATCTTATAAAGATCATTAAGATCAACATTAGGGACGCAGTCTCGAGGGTGATCTATCCGATGCAGATACCAAATCTGCAGAAGCTGCGTGAGGATTGTGCAGATGCCGAGAAGCTGCTGTCGACGCGATGGACAAGGAGCGGTCTGGATCACGGGAGTAACAGGCGAAGGGAAGACCCCAAAGTGCATGAATCGGAAGCGGCGAACAACGAGCTGGAAGAGCAAACGGAGACCCTGGATGCCGTATATAAGGCGAAGGAGTCTGGGGGCGATCGCATACAGCTGAAGTGCTGGAATTGCGCTCAGCCGGGGCACACGTACTTTGAGTGTGAGGCGGCGGTGCGGAATTTATTCTGCTACAAGTGTGGTTCCCCCGGGGTTAGGTTAGGTTAGGTAGTATTGGCTGTCGGCTGTCCTAAGCCCGACACACATAGGCCGGTTTCGGCCCGTTGTGGTACCATCGAATCATATTTCCCTTCCCTGCTGTGAGAGACATCCTGTCAGCAATTATCCCATCCGGCTGCGCTTATAAAATTCGCTATCTTTCTGGGACACATATTGGACATTAGTGATATGTCTGTGAAAAAAGGGCGAGCCCAAGTGTTGTAGCCTTCTTCTACTGAGAGCCGGGCAGGAGCAGAACAGGTGCTCCACTGTCTCCTCCCTCTTCCTCATCTCTACAGTTGCGGCAGTAATCATTATATGGGGCTCCCATCCTTCTGGCATGGGTTCCTATTAGCCAGTGTCCCGTGAGGGATTGAATGACCGTGCTGCACCTTTTTCTGCTTAGCTTGCAGAGCTCGGTGGTGCGCTTCTTGTTTATATTGGGCCACGTTTGTCGCGTGATGCGACATCGTGGTGTGTTTTGCCACCGACTGTCGTCTAGTCGCATGAATTGCTTTTTTTTTATGATGAGCTTGCAGGTGGCCATAGGCATACATGTATCCTCTTTGTCGTGGAGAAAGGAGGTGGTAGTGCCAGCTCTGGCCAGTTCATCTGCTATGCAGTTACCTTCAATGTCCTGGTGACCCGGGACCCATATCAGGCTAATAGCAAACTGCTGGGCCATCTCGTGAAGAGATTTGGCCAAGTTTGATGTAATCGCATTAAGTGATTTGATCGCAGCTTGGCTATCACTGTAGATGTTTATATGGGTTGCCGAAAAGGCAACTGATTGGATGCAAATCAGAGCTTCCCAGATCGCTGTGACTTCCGCTTGGAAGACACTGCAGTGATCCGGGAGCCTGAAGGAAGTGCCTTATGTTTAGTTGCTCGGAGTAGATACCTCCTCCTACTTTGTTGTCCATTTTGGAGCCATCCGTGAAGATTTGAATGGCTCCACCAGGACCCGGAGTTCCCTCAAGCCAGCTATCACGGTGAGGGATATCTATTTCAAAGGGAGTTTCAGTAAACTCCATTGGAATGCAGTAGTCCGTTCTTGTTGGGACGTTATTGTTGTCGTTTAGAATGGATGAGTGTCCCATATTTTGCGGTACCCTTTGGTCGGAGTCTCTGAGACGAATCGCTGCCATTAGTGCCTGAGCCTTACCTGCGAGGTCAGGACTCTGGAGGCACAGGACAGCGTTTAGAGCATCATTCGGAGTGGTGCGGAGTGCTCCACTGATGCAGAGTGCGGCAGTTTTTGTACCTTGCCGAGCATTTTGGTGATGGACTTTTTTGATAGGGCCGGCCAGCACACCGTGACTCCGTAGAGTAGTATTGGTCTAACTATTGCTAGATATATCCATTGACTATGCGGGTTAATGCCCCACCTTAGACCAATGGCTTTCTTTGCAGTTGTAGAGAGCTATCGTAGCCTTCTTCACTCTTTCTTTGATGTTTAGGTTCCAGTTGAGCTTACTATCAATTACCAACCCAAGGTAACTAGCTCTATCGCTGAAGAATAGCCTGCATTCGTTAAGCATTGGAGGGTTAAGGGGAGGAATTTTGTATTTACGAGAAAATAATACAAGTTCCGTTTTTGAGGGATTTACTCCCAGACCGCGCGATTTTGTCCAGTCTGACAGTTTCGCGAGTTTTGCAGACATTAGGTCGCATAGTGTTTGAGGGAATTTTCCCGAGAATATTATGGCAACGTTATCCGCGTATGCCACCACTTTACAGCCCCCCATCCAGGTCACACAGAATCTTGTTGACTGCTATGTTCCATAGAAGGGGGAGACAGAACCCCACCTTGCGGTGTGCCTCTGTTGACATACCTTGACTGAGTGGACGACCCCATCGACGACGTCACCGTCGTGCACATTAGCAATTGATCGATAAGCGTCGCCGAGTGATCGTCCACTCCCAGGCTCGTCAAACCTTCCGTGATGGCTCTGACATTGTTGAAGGCTCCCTCGATATCGAGAAAGGCAATTAGGGAATATTCCTTTGAATAAAGGGATTTTTCCACCGAAGTGATTACCTCGTGAAGTGCCGTTTCTGTGGATTTTCCTTTCCTGTAGGCATGTTGTGCGTCTGACAGCATCTTTGGATTTATCGTAGTCCTTAGATGTAGCCCGACTAGTCTCTCAAATGTCTTGAGGAGAAAGGACGACAGACTGATTGGTCTGAAGTCTTTTGCGGTGGAGAGAGAGGCTTTTCCCGCTTTGGGAATAAAGACAATCTTTGCCTTAAGCCATGCGTCAGGAATTTTCCCTACTATGAGTATCTTGGAAAATATACTTTGAAGCCAGTTGGTTGCCATGTTTCCTGCCTTTTGTAGTTGGGCTGGGATAATCATGTCAGGGCCTGGTGATTTAAACGGGTTGAAGCTTTTACTGCCCAGCTGATGTTCCGTTTTGAGAGGATGTGTGCCATCGAGGTAACCGAGCCCACTATAGCTGAATGGGTCGGCTCCATGGTTGTACATCCGGGGAAGTGAGTTTCTAGTGAAATGTGTATAGGGACTCCTCACTGGAGCTAGTCCACGTACCATCGTTACGTTTGAGGTATCCCACTGAGGTGGTAGTTTTTGAGAGGATCTTACGAAGCCTTGCTGCCTCCGATGTTTCCTCTATTTCTGTGCAAAATTTTTGCCACGAGGCTCTTTTTGCCTTTCTTGTTTCTTTTTGTAGAGGGCTAGACTGTGCTTGTAGTCCCAGTGTACCTCCTCGTTGGCGCTTTTGGCTCTGTTGAAGAGAGCCCTGCTACTCTTACGTAGGATATCTATTTGTTTTGACCACCAGGGGGTTTCTTTTTTCCCCCTCGGTTTTGGTGTGGGGCATTCTGCCTTAAATGACTTGTTGCATGCTTCCGTGAATGTGTCCACTAGACAATTTAAGTCATCTTGAGTGTCCGGGCACCGTGGTGCCGTGATGGGGAGCAATTTCTCCATTTTTTAATATATCTATCCCAGTTGGCTTTCCTGGGATTGATGAAATCAATTCGTTTTGGGCACTCGAGCCTCATGATTGTCTCAATGTAAATGTGGTCAGAGAAGGAATGGTCCTCTAGGACTTTCCAGCTCTCGATTAAGTCTGACATTGCGTGAGACACTAGAGTGAGGTCAATGACCTCCTGTCGGTTCTTTATAATGAATGTGGGGTCGTTACCCCGATTACAAATTATCAAATTAGAGTCAAGGATAAAGCTAAATAGTGACTCACCCCTCGCATTTGTGTCCAAGCTCTCCCATTGTGTGTGGTGAGCGTTGGCATCGCAGCCTATTAAAAGGCCTATGTCCGAACTTTCGCTTTCGCTGGTTAGCGCGCGTATAAGTTCTCCTGGAGGATCACTTTCCTCGTGCGCCATGTAGGACGACACCAACCTTAGCTGTGTTCCTTGCAGCTCTAGGCTAACTGCCGTGTTGTCGCCGTTGCTATAGTTATGGAGCAGAAAGATATTAGGGTGCTTTCTAGCAAGAATGCAGGTGCGAATTTTACCTTCGTTTTGAGCAGCGATTAGCTTGTACTCCTTCGTCGCTAATCCACAGACCTTGTCACCAACTACCCAAGGCTCCTGGATTAGGACTACATCAGCTCCGCTCTCGTCCAAGCGGAGTATTAGGGCAGCAGCTGCTGCTTTACAGTGATGGAGATTGATTTGTAGTACCCGAAGGGACATCATCAGGTTTCTCCACCACTGTAATGTCGGCGTCAGTGTCGTCGACGATATCGTCGTCCTCCCGACACATGGCCTCAAAATCCTGCATCAGCATGGTATCAGAGGAGTAGCCGTCTAGCTCCGGCTCCAGCTCGCAGGCGGGTGCTTCTATCTCCGAGGCAGCCTCCTGCTCGACTGGGTTGTCGACAGGACGCGCCTCGGCCGCTGCATCCGACTTGTACACCTTTATGGTGACTGAAGTGAAGCCGAAGTTCAGCTCTCCTCTAGCTGCCTCTATCGGTGCCAGCGACTCTTTATTGAGGACGACCACCGCTTGGTTCGTGGGGCCTGTCGTCCTTTCTACCTTCACTACCTTCCAGTCCGAGGATGGAAGGAGTGGGTTGCATCGCTGCAACATCTTGAGGATGCGGTCTGGCTCCTTGAAGGAGGCAGGCACCCACACTCTTGCCCTGGGTCTACTGGGCACCTCGCTCCAGTCAACAGCGACCAGCTTCGCCCTGGGTAGACCTCTCCGACTTGCGATACCGCTGCTTTATAGAGCTGGACGGATCGCGCGTCTTCTTCGCAGGCGATGATTTTGATGGTGCCCTGATACCATCCCATGTCTTTGCAGACTGGTGGGGGCCGGGCTCGGAATCAAGCAGATCGAAGCTGCGGTCGGCCAGTGCCGCTTCCACCCACTTCCACTGGTTCCTGGGGATCCTCTCATCCGCACTGCCTTTGTCAAGGACGCCGATAAGCGTCCTCTCCTTGGCAATCTGCGCGAATGAGACATTCGGCAGCACTCTGGAGCGTTTCGAGCGGGCCCCGGTGTCTCCTGCGAGCGCTGCCTCTTAGGTTGTGGGGCCTCCTTCTTCGGCGCCTCCTTGCCGAAGTTGGGGAGCACCCTAGAGGCCCACTCAACCTTTTTGAGCCACTGGTCCGATGGGCTGGACGTCGTCGTAGCGCTCTGCCTACGGAGGATGTTTCCAGCACTCCGTCTTTCGGCATATGTGAATTTTTGTGCTAGAGCACTGGTCGATGGGGACTCGACCCCTGCCACCTTACCAGCGGGCAGAGCAGCCGCAGGAATGCATTGCCGCTCTGCCAAGGTGTTGGTTTTGGGGCCAATTCGCCACCCACCCCAGAACTGGGATGGGACCCCTTAGGGGTTCGCCCCAGCGCTTGTCGCTAAGCAGGATTTGCCTGCTGTGTGTGGCGGGTAGGGCCAGGCCTTTGGGCCGCTGCCTTTCCCTGTGAGGGATTTCTCCCGGTTGGCATTTGGGGAGCGCCAAGCTCAGTTTTGTTTGTGTTTTGTTTTTATCTTCCATTCTGATCCCACGAGATGCAAAGAAGGGGAAAGGTCCGTCCAGGCAGAGATTCGCGTTGCCCGGATAAGGCATACTTAGAACAGGGGGCAGCCAATTCCCTGAGCACACCGTTATCGACTGGGCTGGATTTTTATACCGGGCCCCAGCCAGGCTGACTCTCGGCACGGTCCGTTTGACACACTTAGTCCGGCCCGGTGTGAGGTGAGTGTGGGGGTTGGGATATGGGTAGGTAGTGTGTAGGGGAAGGGAAGTGTGTGAGCTACTTAAAGGAGGCGGCACCACAAGCGCATCGTCAGTGTTGCTGCGTCGCGAACACCCGCTGGCTGTCCGGGACTGCTTATTTTCGGTACTCTCCCTCAGACTCAACTGAGTTGAATTTCTTTGGGATGCCCGCTTATTCACAGCTAACCTACCCAGTAGGCCGTTCGCTATCCGCAACCTGCGACCCGTCCGGTGGCCTCAGCTAGGTCCCCCTCTGAGCCACCTCAAAGCTCAATGAGTACCAGAGTAATCCCGGGGTAATCCTCCCTAAATGTCTTAAATGCCGGCCGGGAAACGGGAAGCGGAGCACGACGCAATTGGAGGAGTCGCGTTCCACGTCACCTCGAAGGAACAACCAGTGAGTCTGTCCTCCAATGGTAGTATAAAATTACATATAGATACAGATAACATACCTAGAAATAAGGAGAAATATATATATAATGCAATGTACAAGGTAAACGAGACAGTCATACCTGAGGCAAGATGGTCTGAGCGCAAGCCGTTGGAGGAAAGGCAACAGCAGTATGAGCAGGCCAGAAAAAAATACTGGGGAGACGGGGTGGCCGATATACGCCGTACAAAGTCAGCCAGAGCACAGAGGGCGCGGACCAGGTTCCAAAACGTTCCAGGCGACGCGGAGTATGTGCAGCAATCCGATCGGCGGTGCGCCAGGACGGCAGACCATTTGCACGCGTGAGTCTGGGCCACAAGACGCTGATGGGACTGCTGGATACAGGGGCATCAGTGAGCCTGCTGGGAAAAGGTGGAATTAATCGAGGAATTAGAACTGAAGCTTCAGGACGAGAAACCCTTCTCCGTGCAAACAGCGGGCGGCACTCCTCATAAGATTCTGGGCCAGGTGACAGCAGTGATGACTTATAAAAACCAGCAGCAAACAATGGAGTTGTTCCTGTGTCCCTCGTTAAAGCAATGTATCTGGGGGTCGATTTCTGGCGGAACTTCGGACTAGCTCCACATATAGTCGGCCTAGAACGGGAAGAGGAGTTAGCAGAAATAGAGACGGAGTTGCTGACGAGAAGTAGACCAACAGAACCTCACGACTTAAGCCAGGCACAGCAGATTCAGTTGGACCAGGCGAAAGAGAGGTTTCGTTGTTTTGACAAGCACGGACTGGGAAGAACAACGGTCGAAAGGCACGAGATACGCCTCGTCGAGGGAGCCGTACCCGTGAAGGAACGATTTTATCCGGTGTCCCCAGCGGTGCAGGAGCTGTTGTTTGCGGAAGTGGATGAAATGTTGCGTCTTGGAGTTATCGAACTGAGCGAAAGTCCGTGGAGCAATCGTGTGACTCTGGTCCGGAAGCCTGGGAAAACCCGACTGTGTTTAGATGCGCGGAAATTGAATACGTTGACCGTCAAGGATGCTTAGGAAAGGAAGGATGAAAGGAGGAAACCGTCTTCATCAGCAGCATCGACCTGAAGCATGCGTTTTGGCAAATAGATTTGGAGCCGGAGAGTAGGACGTATACAGCATTTACGGTACCAGGGAGACCACTCTACCAGTTCAAAGCGATGCCGTTCGGCTTGTACAACGCGGCCCAGCGGTTGTGTCGGTTGATGGACCGGGTAATTTCACAGCGACTCGAAGCCATGTATTTGTATACTTGGACGACCTGTTGGTAATTTCCCAGACGTTTGAAGAGCATGTGAAGCTGCTGGAGGAAGAGGCAAAGTGCCTGGAGACAGCAAACCTGACAATAGGAAAGAATAAGTTGAAGTTCTGCTATAAGTATCTGAAGTACCTGGGATATATCGTGGGCGACGGCGCACTGAGGACCGATCCGGAGAAGGTGCAGGCGATCGTGCAGATACCGATGCCGAGAAACGTCGATCAGGAGATTTTTGGGTACAGCGGGCTGGTATCGGCGGTTCATCCGTAATTTTTCGGCACTCTCAGCTCCTCTTACAGACTGCTTGAAAGGAAAAGGCCAATTTAAGCTGACGTCTGAAGCAAGACAATCCTTTGAGGAGTAAAAAAAGCACTTACCAGCGCCCCAGTGCTACATCACCCGGACTTTAAAAGCACTTTTTATCCAGTGTGATGCGAGCCACGTGGGGATTGGAGCAGTCCTCTTCAAAAAAGGATGATGAAGGAGCGGAACACCCGATCGCATTCTTCTCGGCGAAGTTGAGGGGCGCGCAGCTGAATTACAGCGTTCCCGAAAAAGAGTGTTTAGCTGCGGTGAAGGCAATAGAAAAGTTTCGGGCTTACGTGGAGCTGATGCCATTCACCGTGATAACGGATCACGCGAGCTTGCAGTGGCTGATGAGGTTCAAGGCGCTGGATGGGAGGCTAGCTAGATGGTCATTAGCTCTCCAGGCCTATGATTTCGGGATAGAACACCGCAAGGGGAAGGACAACGTTGTTGCGGATATGCTGTCTCGCCCGTTTGACGTAGAAGCGGTTGACTTCCTGGACTTCGACACCACAGCATTCGAGGAAGAGGACTACCTTAATAGGATAGAGTCAGTCCAGCAGGATAGGGATAACTTTCCAGACCTGAAGGTGGAGGATGGACTGCTGTTTAAACGCACACAATTTGCCCGGCCAGAGTTGGAGGAGTTCCAGTGGAAGCTGTGGATTCCAGAAGCCCAGACGAACACTTTGATCCAGGGGCAACACGACAGCGACGTGGCAATGCATGGAGGGGTCGCGCGGACACTGGGACGTCTGCGGCAATACTACTATTGGCCCCGTATGGCCGTACAGGTGAAGGCGTACGTGACCGACTGTGACACCTGCAAGGAGACAAAGCATTCAACTCAGGTTAGTCGTCCACTCATGGGGGCGGAAACAGTAACGGAGAGGCCGATCCAGAAGCTCTACCTCGATTTTTTTGGTCCATATCCTAGGACGAGGAGCGGCCATGTGGTCATCTTGATAGTCCTCGACCACATGTCAAGAAATGTTTGGCTGAAGGCAATGTCGAAGGCCACTTCGGCAGCCGTTATCCGATTCCTACGAGAAGATATATTCGCGCAGTTTGGCGTGCCGGAAACAATACACACCGATAACGGCAAACAGTTTGTGTCAGCCGAGTTCACCCACTTCGTAAGTAAAAGAAGCATTACACACATGAGATCGGGGAATTATGCACCTCAGGCCAATGCTGCAGAGCGGGTAAACCAAACGGTCCTCGCAGCGATCCGCACGTATGTCAGCGAAGACCACACACGCTGGGACGAGAAGCTGCCGGAGATACAGGGTGCAGCCAGGAGCGCCATACATACGAGTATCGGAACGTCACCGTACTTCGTATTATTCGGACAGCATATGTTCACCAGCGGGCGAGACTGCAAGTTGGCGCGGAGACTTGGAGCGTTGAACGATGCACAAGTATCACTGGTGGCGAGGCACGATCAACAGGAGATCATCCGCGAAGAGGTCCGAAAGAACTAGCATGAGGCCTACGGGAGATCGAAGAAGCAGTATGATCGGAGGGCAAGAGAGATTCGATACCTACCTGGCCAAGAAGTATACAAGCGTAATTTCATGTTGATCAATTTCAAAAACAACGTGAATGCCAAGTTCGGCTCAAAATATACGAAGTGCAGGGTGGTCAAGAGCGTCGAAAACAGCCTTTACGAATTGTAGACGCTACAGGGGACACGGATAGGAGTGTTCCATGCGAAAAGACATCAAACAGTAGCCCGGTCATCTCAGTCGGTGGAACAGGAGCCTCGCGATCTCAGGGTTTGGGCGATGGCCTACGTTTGGGCTTATAAAATCCAGAAGCTGCCTTGATTTGCACTCCCGTTTCGACGGCAAGCCCTGTAAACGGCTTGGGGATTAACACGATAGTTGACAGGGCTGGAGAAAGGGAGCAGATAGCGGCCTCTGTTGTGGATCCTGGGAGGCTGGAGCAGTGTTGCCGAGGAGGATGGAGGAAACGAGACCGGGAAGAATGAAGAAGAGGAGTTTCCGGAAAAAGTTCGAGCGCCACGCATGTGTTTCAAACCAAATTTGGGAAAAAAATTTATGACAAAGCGGCGACAGCAGACACGGCCGGCGTCAGGCCAGAGAGCCCCTGGAGGAGGACTTGGAGGAGCACGAGACTGCGAGACAGTCGAATCTACGCCACCACAATGGAGATACGCCCGCACACATCACACACCTCATGCACACATATTAACTAAAACCCGCACGTACACAAATCCATTAACATAATCCCCAAAATAACACCTTTCCCGTCACAGCTCATCACACCCAAATATTTCATCCACATATGTCCGAATAGTTACAAAAAAGAAAAAGATAAAAGAAAAAAATATTAAATAGAAGCAGATATAGAATAAAAAAAGAAAAAGAAAGAAAAAAATGTAAACCGAGACTATTACCCCCCCGAACGACCCCTCCCGTATATATATATTCTTGATCAGCATCAATAGCCGAGTCGATATAGCCCTGTCTGTCCGTCCGTCTGTCCGTCTGTCCGTCTTGTTCGTCGGCCATTGCTCGAAGGCTAAAAGAGATAGAGCAACCAAATTTTTTCCAGACTGATGTGTTCTCTCACCCTAGAAAAAAAGATTCAAAATTTCGCCCCTGCCCACTTCCGCCCCACAAAGGGCGCACATCTGTGGCGTCCACAATTTTGAAGATAACAAGAAACTAAAAATGCAGAATCATAGAGACAGCCCATATCTATCAGGGGCCCAAATCTGAATCGGATCGGATCATTAATATAGCCACAATAGAGGCAAATATACGCAAAAACTTCGCTCCCTCCCTTTCGCACTCACACAAAATCGAGTCGATTTGGTTTTTTTGTATTTTGTGTCGCCTGGATCTCAGAGACTATAAGAGCTAGAGCAACCAAACTTTTGGCCAAGACTCCTGTGATACCAAACATGAACAAGTGTATTTCAAAATTTCGCACCGCCCCCTTCCGCCCCCACAACAGACGAAACTTCACAATTTTGAAGATAGAAAAAAAATAAAAATGCAGTTTTGTAGGAAATGACCATATCTACCAGATTCCCGAATTTGGTTCAGATCGGATCATTATTGTAGCAACAATGATCAAATGAATTTTCTGCTGCGAGCTTCCCCCTTCCCGATGCGGCGTAAGTCATTTATATGGATGATTTTCGCTAATGATTATTTCGCACGCACACTTACGCTCAAACATGCTGCCTCGTGCAGTGTACGTGTGTTGTTGTGAGAAGTGATGTAGATGAAGCAGATGTAGATGACTGATGTAGCAAACAAATGTATGATGTAAAAACTTATAAAAAATTTGAAAATTCCACATTAATCACATGTGTGCTGACTGAGTACGGGTATAAAAGTAGAGTCGCGGCAACAGCGACTCCGTACGTTCTTTCTCGTTTTTGTATGGTTCTTCAGTCGATTTTTTTTTTGTTAAATCCGTCCCCTGGGTATCGGGTCGAAAACACCCCTGACTTACCCGAGAGCTAGCTGGGATCGATATACCAGGGCGGCAAAAAGGCGGATCATAACAATCTTACATCTAGTTTTAAAATCTAGAACTTTGCCATTTTGAAAAGTTAATAAGTGCATTTATAAAATAGGACATTTCATTATTTTTTGCGGTATTTTTTTCAACATTTCAACTTCTAAAACTCAGGAAAAGTTAAAAAAAAAATTTTATTCTGTGTCCTTTTTATATTTTTTTTTGTGTGTAGGTGCATTAATTGGTCATCTATGTAGATGTGTGAACAAATTTTATACGAATTTTTAAAATGAAGTTCATGCCTTTATTTATGATAATGACGCGGGTGACTAGCGAAATGGACCAGAGCTGTGGGAGGTGGTAAAATGTGATTTTCGGTTGGTCGGTCAACCAATTTTAGGTCAGGCGTCTCTCCATAGATTTTGATAAGCAATAATTTAAACGACGGCTAGTTAATTCACTTTTTCACAAAAAATAACACAGGATATAATTTTTGTTGAATATGTATACTTTGACAACGCACTGTGTCTGATCTCTTTTGCTCTTCGCATACATGTGTGTATGTATGTATGAGTCGCAATGAAGCGACGCTCTTTCGTCTCCTTTTATGATTTGTATTCCGTCTGCCTTTGACGGACAACTTTTTCGTTCTCTACATTAGTCACAAATAAATTCCACAACGAATAGGTTATGGGCCCAGGTCTCAGTCTGCGGCACGATTGAAAGTGATTTGGAAAAACGAATTTGACTTTCTGAACTTGTGACTCGGTCGATTGCGAAAATGGGTTCGATGTTCCATTCAATCGATAAGCTCGACAGCGAGAATTATAGTGCGTGGGTGATCCAAATGAAAAAGCGTTCTAATACACTCTGATTTGTGGTCAGTAAGTGTGCGGTCGAGAAGTGAAAACGAAAACGACGATGATGCGCAGCAAGCACAATTTGATATAAAAAGACGAAAAGGCTCTTGCAAGTATTATGCTATGTATCAAACCATCGCAGATAAACTATGTAAAAAGACTGTAAATCTGCAAGTGGGGCATGGAAAGTTCTGGCGGGTATACATATGCCATCAGGCCCCGCGCGACGCATAAGCTTGTTAAAGCAGTTGCTGTGCATAAAAAATGAAAATGAATCGGTAACAAATCATGTAAATCATTTTTGTGCGATCGTGGAAAAACTGAAAGAAATGGATTTAACCGTTCCTGAAGAAATTTTGTCAATTCTGTTATTATCAAGCCTGCCTGAGACATACGAAAATTTCTGTTGTAGCAATGGAAACAAGGGATGTTTTGCCGAATTTGAACTCTCTAAAAATAAAGCTTCATGAAGAAGGCGACAGGCGCAAGTCGAATCATGATTTTACCGAGAAAAGTGAACAACGAGCGTTCGGGTCGTGTTAAAAATTGGTTGTCGTCCAAAGAGAAGACAAATAACGAAAACGGACAAAAGAAAACTAACGGATCAAGTGCCGTTATGTGCTGGTCTTGTGGTCGTCGCGGACACAAGGCATCGAAGTGTAGAGCAAAGAATAATTGTGAAAACAAAACCGAAAGGGAATAACGAAACCCAGAGAGACAGAGAGAAATCGTATTCCGTTTTTGCGTGCGCGACAAATAATCTCTTTCCGAAGAGTGTGTGGTGTATCGACAGTGGCGCCACGGCTCACTTATGTTGTGAGCGATCCCGATTCTCTGAATTAAGAGAGCACAAAGAGCGAATTAGTTTGGCGGGAAATAGCTATATTGAAGCTGAAGGACGCGGCACAGTGGATTTGGTTTGGCGAAATAGCCATATAAAACTAGTCGATGTTTAATATGTGAAAGAACTACAATGCAACTTCATGTCAGTGTCAAAGGCCATCGGAAATGGTTTTTCAGTTGAATTTACAAAACAGAAGCCTGTATAAAAAATAATAAAGGCATCGTCATAATGGTTGCAGAGAAGCACCACGATTTGTTTTTGTTTGAAGACCAAGGAAATAAATGCTTAAGTGTGCAGGCAAATCCGGTAAATAAAATGGCACGATCGTTTCGGACACTTAAATTATGGAAGCCTAAAGAAGATGATATGTGACAAAATGGTGCACGGTATCAAAGCAAGTGATCTCAAAGACATGAATGACCAGGGTGCGAAACCTGTGCAAAATGTAAGATATGCGTGAAACAATTTCCAAAAGCTAGTGCAAGCCGTGCAAATAATGTTCTCGGATTGGTACATACAGACATTTGCGGACCAATGAACAGAAGCTCCTTAGGCGGAGCCCGTTATTTCGTAACATTCATCGATGATAAATCGCGCTATGTGTTTGTGGATTTTTTGAAGACCAGAGACGAAATCTTGGTCAAGTTTAAACAATTTAAATCATTCGCAGAAAATCAATCGGGTAAAAAGTTGGTATTTTTTACGAAGCGATAACGGTAGAGAATATTTGAGTAGCCTGTTTGAACAATTTTTGGCTGATAATGGGGTGAAAAGACAATTAACGGTGCCCTCATACCCCGCAGCAGAATGGAGTCGCGGAACGAGCCAATCGTACATTGGTGGAAATGGCACGTAGCATGCTCTTCCATGCAGGGTTAGATGAGCGATTCTGGGCAGAAGCAATCAAAACGGCAGCATATTTGCGCAAACCGTGCGGAATCTTCAACGTTACCTGGCATGACACCTTTTTGAAGTATGGGCAGGAAGGAAGCCAAGTGTTGGCCATTTGAGAATCTTCGGCGCAAAAGCCATTGTTTTAAAACAAAACACACCACAAGAAATTTACTCCAAAAGGCGAAGAACATTATTTGGTTGGTTACTCTGAAACAGCAAAGGCATATAGACTGTTTGACCCTGAAAACAAAAAGTAATTGAAGCAAGAGATGTAATTTTTCGTCGAGAATTGCCTGTATGGGAATCGCAAGGCTTCGGCGAGTGCTGTTGAATATGTGCAACCACAACTTGTAGAATTCCAAGAGACTATAACAAATTATATTCCGGAAGAACAGCCAGCTGTGGAGATGACTAGTGGAAATGAATCCATAGTTCATGTTGAGGAAATGCATCACACAGAGGAACCAGAAGGTTCAGATCGAGATGATCCAGTCGTTGAGCAGCCGAATTCAGAAGGAGCACGAAGGGGTCGCGGGCGACCTAGAAAGGTTTATACTGGTCGGCCTGGACGCCCACCAAAGGAATATCACATGCTGAATACCATATCGGCTGAAGATATTCGTGTCCCTGCTAATGCGAAGGAGGCATTGGCGAGTAATCATGCAGCAGACTGGCGTACTTCGATGGATACGGAAATGAAAAGTCTTCACAGGAATAGGACTTGGTCACTGGTCGAACTACCAAAAGGAGAAAAGGCAATCGGTGCATGTGGGTGTACGCACCAAAGCGTGACAAGGATGGAAATGTCGACCGCTTCAAGGCCCGACTTGTTGCCAAGGGTTGTGCTCAACGTTATGGAGTCAACTATACCGAGACATTCTCACCTGTAGCCAGATATTCAACAATCAGGCTGGTCATAGCATTGGCTGTAGAACACGGGTGGTATATGCACCAAATGGACGTCTCTTCAGCGTATCTAAACAGCGAGTTACATGATGTCATCTACATGCGTCAGCCGGAGGGTTTCATCGACGAACGATATCCTGAGCGTGTGCTGAAGTTGCACAAATCTTTGTATGGGCTGAAGCAGAGCGGCCGGGAATGGAACGAAAAACTGAACTCTACACTCATCAAGCTTGGTTTTTGTCCGTGTCCCAGCGAACCATGTTTGTATACTCGAAAAGTTTCCTACTAATATTTGTATTATTGTTGTATACGTAGATGATCTCCTCATAGCAAGTTCCGACAGAAAGGGTCTGAAAGCGTCAAAGCAGCCATTGCTGATGAATTTGAAGTGGTCGATGGCGGCCAATTAAAGCACTTTCTAGGCATGGAAGTGGAAAGAGATGGCGAGACCGGAAGCGTGAGGGTTGGCCACAAGCAGTTCATAGAGGATCTACTGAGAGATTATTCTATGCAGAGCTGTAAACCAAATGTTACACCACTAGAGGCAGGACACCAAGTCAAATGCGACAATCCGAGCTGTCTTCGTGTGAACCAGGTGGCCTATCAATCATTGATTGGGTCTCTGATGTATTTGGCTATTACCACGCGACCCGATATCCTTCATTCTGTGACGAAACTGGCGCAACAGAATGCTGACCCCCCACATCGAACATGAAGTCGCTGCCAAACGTGTGC
This sequence comes from Drosophila bifasciata, assembly GCA_009664405.1. NCBI lineage: Eukaryota > Metazoa > Arthropoda > Insecta > Diptera > Drosophilidae > Drosophila > Drosophila bifasciata. The sequence continues at coordinate 19,883,910 of CM019044.1, forward strand.
TCCGATATCGAGAGGCACAGCTGAGCAGCAGTTGCATTATCATCGCACTGGTCGAGAAATACATTGTTATGTGGACGCGGATTGGGCCAGCGATAACACGGATCGCAAATCATATAGCGGTTGGGCCTTCTTTGCTGCAGGAGCTGCATTCTCATTTGAATCCAAGAAGCAGAGTGTGGTCGCCCTTAGCAGTACGGAGGCTGAGTATGTTGCACTATCTATGGCGTCGAAAGAAGCAGCGTATATCATCAAGCTGGTTGACGAATTGGGAGTATGCGTAGGAAAGCTCAGTCCGGTGAAGATCTTTAGTGATAAACCAGAGCGCCCAACATCTTGTTAAGAATGCGACATTCCATGCACGAAGCAAACACATAGAGATTAAGTATCATCATGTTAGGGAAATGTTTAAGAAGAAATTAATTGAAATAGAATATGTTCCCACTGATGAAATGATATCCGATGTATTAACCAAAAATCTGTCTAAAATTAAGCACGAGAAAATGTATTAGACTTATGGGATTATGTTAAGTTAAACTTTAATTGAAAATTGTAATAGCGACATAATGCGTTGAGAAGGAGTGTTGAATATGTATACTTTGACAACGCACTGTGTCTGATCTCTTTTTGCTCTTCGCATACATGTGTGTATGTATGTATGAGTCGCAATGAAGCGACGCTCTTTCGTCTCCTTTATGATTTGTATTCCGTCTGCCTTTGACGGACAACTTTTTCGTTCTCTACATTAGTCACAAATAAATTCCACAACGAATAATTTTTTTTTACTTTTCTTGAGTTTTTAAAGTCAAAACTTTATATAAATAACGCACAAAAAATCATCATTTATGCAATTGGGAGCTTAATATTTCCCAGTCGGTAAGCTGAAACCACAAGCTGGATCAAAATGGTCCAAAATGGTTTTAAATGGTCCAGTAAAAATTTTCAAAATGCTAAAATTATATACCACCAAATTAAATATGGGAATCTGGTAGATATGGTCATTTTCTACTAGTCGTTTATGCCTATCTAAAAAATTGTGGCGTGGAAGGGGGCGTGGCAAAATTTTGAAATACACTTGTACTTAAGTGTTATCATAGGAGGTGGGACAGAAATTTTGGTTGCTCAAGCTCTATAGTCTCTTAGATCCAGGCGTTCATTTGGACGAATAGGCTAAGTCGACGCGTTGGTGTGTGAGAGAGCGCAAGAGGGAACGATGCTTCTCCAAAATGGATTTCTCTATTGTGGCTATACTAATGATCTGATCCGATTCAGATTTGGGCCTCTGATAGATTTGGAATTTCTATGATTCTGCATTTGAAGTTTTTGTTAATTTCAAAATTGTGGACGCTCGTTAAAAAAATGTGAAGCCCAAATTCCATCAGAGCGAAAAGGAACGTGATGAGTCACTCTTTGACGCGACCCTCCTTTTAACACCCTCACTCTGTCATTACACATATAATTTATGTCAAATTTTTAAATGTTTTATCTGTTTTACATTGCAATTTTTTGCTACATCTATCATCTACATAACTTGTCACATTAACACGCCGTTTCGTTCTCCGCGTACACTGCACCATGCAGGGTGTGTGAGCGAGATAGAGAATCAGGCGACCAAGGGGTTTGGCGCCTAGCTGCTGGACATTCTATACGAAACTTCATTATTAAATTTATATTTTTTCATTTATTTCAATATTTTGACTTTTGTCTTTCAAAGAATAAATAGGGTGTATTGTATATTTTTGTTTTTTAAAATTTTTTTTTTGTTTGGTCTTTTGTACAATTCATCTCCTATATATTAAGAATAATAAGCTTGTCTATGCCAGCCCAGCAAGTGTGATACCGCCGCAAAGAAATATTTCACACAAGTGGAAGCGTCGCCTAGCCTAGCTGCTCCATTCTCTGGCGCTCAACCGCTCGCAGTTCTGCCATGATGGTAGCCGGGAAATTCCTGGTTGCCTCCCAGTTACTCGGGGTAAAGAGCATGTACGGCACAAAGCTATGTTTGAATATCGCCCCCCCCAGGGCGTCTTTCAGCTGGTGACGCTGCGCTGCGCTCCTCCATGTTGTGTCCGCACCATGAGCACTCTGCGGAGTCCTCATGCCCGAAGTGGTGCAGATAGCTTCGAAAGCAGCCGTGGCCGCTGGGGAGCTGTGTCAGGTAGAACTTAATCGACCATGCTTCCTAGCAACCCTTGATTCAATTGATGGGATAAGCTTTTTAGTAGACGTATCCCAGCAGTGTGGCCACTTCCTAAGGCTCTGTAGCTTGCATGCCATGCGCACCTACCTCTTGACTGCCACTTCAATGCCTCTGCTTTGCGTTTCCCGGTGGAAGGTGGAGTGCTACTCCGCTAGGTACTGAATGGTGCTAAGCCTGCAATCACGTGAGCAGCCTCTTCCGAGACTGTTCGGAAGACTCTGATTATCCGCAGTGAAGAAAGGAGGTGAGAGGCTGCCAGCCCCTGGCATAGCTTGCTGTCTGGAGGGCCTTTGCCGAGATTGGCACCGCGTAGAGCATCACTGATCTAGTAACACTCAACAGTAAACGCCGTCTCCATTGCTTGGGTACTCGGATATTCAACATTAGTCTTGATAGATATCTGTTGCTGGATGCCGCCTTCGACTTCAAGTAGGCCAGATGTCCTCGGATGCAGAGCCGTGTGTCTATCAGGACGCCAAGGTACTTGATAGCTCGCTGTGATGTCACCAAGGTGCCTGCCACCGTGATGTCAATCTTCTTCCGGCTAGATATTAGATACTGCCTAATCAATAGCCAAATCGATATAGCCATATCTGTCTGTGGATCTTTGTCGGGTCAGGCAGTATAACGACCGCCAGCGGCCGGTCTGTCATTTATGTCTCTGTTTGGTTCATCTTGCTGCTGAACCTGCTGCGTCTAAGCAACTCGCTTCGTCATCCGCTCATGTTCGGCTCAGAAAACCGCGCCGAGCTACTCTATGATGCTTTCACACTCTTCCTATGACCCTATGCATAGGGCATGCCCTTGGCTCTGCATTTTTAGTCTGAACCTAATCATCATCGTTTTCGATGCCGCGTACCGCCGCTACTTATTATAAATAAAATAAAAATAAAATACATAAAATTGAAGTTCCATCTAATTATCTCGACTCTTTACTTAAAATCATAAATAGCAATAGCTATTAAAAACGCTTAATAGCTTTTACATTTGGTGCCCCGACGTGATTGTGCAATAATTAATTGATCTGTACAATTACAAACTACATATAAACTAAATAATTCTCAATTGCCGTTCGTTTTTCTGGTTTCGCTCGCCTGTACATAGCCAGTGCCATCAACTACATAGCTGCTCTACAAGCAATTAAACATACACCCGCCCTTGCATACACGAATTGCGCTTGCGTTTTATTACGCGCTTTGCCTTTGTTTTTCCTCTTCCCGCACGCTTGCGGGATTCGGCGTGGAGACAGTTCGTGCGCTGGAAATTTCTGACAGCAATTATTATATAGGCTTGATTTGTTGGAAAAAAGGTTTAATAATCGCCTTTAATAATACTGAGATCCTTGGGCTACAGGCTGTGGAGAATGGGTCGGTGTCGATGCTTCGGGAGATATCGGACAAATTTAACGCTCATATTCGGGCGCTCCAGGCGTTGATGCATTATTGATGCATTATTGTCCAGGTGCTGCTGCGTAAACTTGATCCAGCGACTCAAGCCAAGTAGGAGGAACGTTTAGAGGATGCAGCTTTCGTCAACCTGATTCCGTCATGGGAGTCTATGGCCTCTATGGCAACCTATGCGCCGAGCAGTCAGGTGGGCAGGAGTAAGAAACCTAACAATTCTAAATCTACACTTGTTGCATTTAATCAAACTATGTCAGGCTGCGTGCTGTGAAAATGACAGCACTCACGAAATAAATCATTGTCCCCACTTCATAGCACTGTCCCCCCAAATCGCCATAAAAAGCCTTCTTTATGTGAAAATTGCCTCAAGGCAGGCCATCGATTGAGTCAATGCAGCTCCAGCAAATGCCGTACCTGTGAGCGTAGGCACCACACTCTCCTGCACTTCGGAGGCCCTGAAACTACTGCAGCCCAAGGTGGATCTGTGCCACTTGGCACTTTTTCTCCGTCTACGTCGTCGCATCCCATCACCGAGTCCCTCTGCTGCAGCTTCTACATCTTCTGCACTTTATTACTCAGGATCTCAGTAATGATGTTGTTCTGCTAGCCACGGCAACTGACTTGGTCAGAAATCGTTCCGGAGTTTTCGTTCCCTGCCGAGCGTTGCTTGACTCCGGCTCGCAGCTCCACGTGATAACTTCTCGGTTTGCAAATCAGCTTCAGCTTCGTAAAATCAAATCATCGACATCGGTATCAGGAATAGGTGACCCTACCTTTGTCACGGATGGAGTTTCAGTCAACGTTAGCCTGCACTCGGTCATCGGAATACTCAACTCTCATCACTGCTGTCGTAGCCTCTATCATAACCGATCGGCAGCCAAGCTTCGGAATAGACACTCGCAACTGGAATATTCCATCAAACCTGCCACTAGCTGATCCAGAGTTTTATAGACCTCAGCGTGTCGATGTTCTAATTGGCGGCAGCCTGTTTTACGAGCTTCTCTGTATTGGTCAGGTCAAGTTATTGCCAGGATTGCCCTTAATTCAGAAGACTCGCTTGGGAAGGGTCGTATCTGGAGGTTGTTACCGTGGAAAGGAGGAGTCCTCTTTAATGGTTTCGCGCGCGCTCCGGTCGTAGTTACTGAGGATAACCTGGACGAGAGACTTGAGGTACTGTTGAGACGTTTTTGGGAGGTGGAAAATTGCACCGAAGCCATAGTATAGTCTTCCAAAGAAGAGCTAGATTGTGAAGCTCACTTTGTTCAGCATTTCCGCCGATTGCAAACCGGCGATTATTGTGTTCGGCTGCCAGCAAAATGAAATCTGGATCTCTTGGGAGAATCTTACCATCAAGCGCTGCGCAGGTTCTTATCTCATGAACGGAAGTTGGATCGTCATCCTGATGTAAAGTCTCTGTATGCTGCCTTCATAAATGAGTACCTTGACCTAGGCCACATGTCTCTCGTTCCGGCTGAGTCAATCAACGCCTGTCGATATTTTTTGCCTCATCATTGCGTCACGAAAGAGGATAGTTCTACAACCAAGCTTCGGGTCGTTTTCGATGGATCCGCATCAACTTCATCTGGCTATTCTTTAAACCACGTTTTAATGTTCGGGCCCGTTCGAGCAAAATCATCAATAATAATATATATATATATATATATATATATATATATATTATATATATTATTATTATTATTATTATTTATTATTATATATATAAAAATAAGTCGGGTTTCTTAATGACGTAATAATTCCAGAACGCACGAACCGATTTCCACGGTTTTGCATTCGTTGGAAAGGTCTCGGGCTCCGTGAGAATGATAGCAAAGAAAATTCACGAAAATTTTAATAGAAAAGCGGGAAAATGTATTTGTATTATCTACTATATACTAAATAGAGCGCCATCTATGATACATAGCATGTACTACAAACCAATATTTTAAGTAGGCGCCGGTGCGTAATACATTGCTTGACAGCTACTCATTATTCTCTGCTCAGTTAATTTCATGTGACAAACCGTTTTTCGTTTTTATTCGTTTCCTCATATTTCTATTGGAAACCATCAAATCAATCACGTGTATTGTGAACAGGCATTTGTCTTTAAGGTGGTAAGTTGAACTGTGTAAATTATGTCGATCGTGCATTTGAGGTTGAATTCACCACTCTGTCCACAGTCCAAAATGCCTTTAAGACGACGTTCGAACATCGGCCTCCGCACAAGACACATGCAAGCCAGCAACAAGTGTATTTACAGAACTTAATAGAAAGACAAAACATAATAAGAGAACACGTGAGGACACGAAGATCATTGGCATCATACAATCGCTTGGCATTCCAATATGATCCCACTGCGAACTACAGTGATGATGAAAATTTAGATATTGGACCAATGACGACTATATGCCGATATTGCAATGCGTTAAAGTTCAAAGAGAAACGGCTGGACTGTGCTGCGCAAGTGGAAAAGTCAAACTGGATCCATTACTTACACCACCACAGCCACTGAAACCATTGTTCGATGGAAGTGATCCCGATTCCAGCCATTTTCTTCAACACATCCTTGAATACAATAACTGCTTTCGCATGACTTCCTTTGGAGCTAATATCATTCGAGAAGGCGGCTTCATGCCGACTTGCAAGGTAAAAAAGATACAACACACATAACCAATCACTCACACCAACACAATGAATTGCAACACGTAACAACTACATATACACCACACACTACACCATAAAACGATCAGAAGTTACACCGTATTCTTCAACAAATGATTGTTTGTAATTAAAGATTCAAGGACAAATATATCATTTGCATGGTTCAATGGTGCCAACACCAGAAGAACCGCATTAATTTCTCCAAATATACTTCATTGCGTCGATGGTGGATCAGCTGAATGTGCGGTGCACTATACAGGGAACACAACATTTAAAGAGACGAATTATTGAACAGTTGCAAAGCATTTTTTCACGCAAATAATGCTGTGGTTAATATGTTCAAAACAGCATTGGAACGAATGCCATCGGATACGCACAAATTTGTCATAAGAGCGGATTGTACCCCAACAGGTGAACATGTGCGAAGATTCAATGCACCCACCGTTAATGATGTTGCTGCAATTATTGTTGGCGATCAAACTAATTCGCGAGACATTGTCGTTCAGCGAAGAAGCAATATCATGCATCGTGTAAACGAGACACATCGTTTGTACGATGCGTTACAATATCCAATCATTTATTGGCAAAGGGGCAAGACGGATACGACATCACGTTGAAGATGGTCGATCCAATTACAGGTACAATATTCACACAATAATTATTGCTATTATTGGTTTCCATGAACAATTCATTTAATTTTGCATTTTCAGGCGTATCAACGAATAAAAATCTAAGCGCAATGAATTACTATGCGTATCGTATGATGATTCGTACACATGAGGAGAATGTCATTCTAAAGTGCCGTCGGTTATTCCAGAAATTCGCTGTCGACATGTATGTTAAAGTCGAGACCGAACGTTTAGCGTATATCCGATTCAATCAGGCAAAGCTACGATCTGAGGACACTTATGTACATGATGCTATTCATTCAGATGGTGATGTTCAAAATATTGGACGTCTGACGATTCTCCCATCATCTTATATCGGAAGCCCACGCCACATGCACGAATACGCTCAAGACGCTATGACGTACGTGCGAAATTATGGAACACCGGATCTATTTATTACGTTCACATGCAATCCGAAGTGGAAGGAAATTGAACGTGAATTGGAACCGGGCCAAAACCGCAAGATCGCCATGACATAATCGCCAGAGTATTTCAGCAAAAACTCAAGGTTATGATGGATGTGCTTACTAAGTATCGAGTTTTTGGTGACACACGTTGTTATATGTACTCGGTGGAATGGCAGAAGCGTGGACTACCGCATGCTCATATCCTAATTTGGTTGTTGAACAAATTACGTTCAAATGAAGTGGATGACATCATATCAGCTGAAATTCCTGATCCAGTCACTGATCCCCACCTACACGACATTGTGACGACACAGATGGTGCATGGACCGTGCGGTGCATTAAATCCATTATCGCCTTGCATGGCTGAACTAAAATGTGGTTTACCAAAGAGCACTTCAATGAAACGGATAATTTGCGAACACGCATAACGCTTCGATTCAGTATTTACTTTGGATTCACTTTCATTTACTTAGAGAAGTTCAACTAAATAACACTTCATTTTTGTAATCGAAATGAAATTTTTCCTTTTCAAATATAAAACAAAACAAAATTGTTCTTCATCTTTTAATCCCCAAACGAAATGTTACATAAAACGAAGCCATCTGGTGGCGAAACGGGAGTTCGCCGGGTTTGCTAGTATATATATATATATATATATATATCTTCTCGAGTTACAATGGGTGTATGCTTAAAACGGATAATATACTCTGACTTCTTGCGCTAGTAACTATATATATATATATAACGAGAAGACTTTCGCACCGAATTGATCTGCAGCGATCTTGATTGCAACTAAGTCATTGAGGTTGGTACTTTCCTTCATCCTTTCTCTTTCTATCAAAAGCTCGTTTATTTTTATCTTGCAATGAATGAATATTGTTCCTAGCATCTTGACTGATCACGCTCTTCATCTAGCTCATCTACAAGAGACTGCTGCACCAATTCTCTCAACTCAGTTACGTCAGTGATACGCAGGTTAGTAGTTTAAACGGGGTTACCTTCGTGCTCCTAGGCTCAATATTATTAATCATCTGTTGCACTCTACCCACGTGCCTTTACCAATTCCCCTGGACTTTCCAAACTCAACTTTGACAGCATCGGTACAACAATCTTGTTGTACCTGTACGCATGTAGCTATTAACATATGCTGTATTTTCTGCTTCTCACAGTACTCCTTAAATAAGTGCGATGTGAAAGCCGCGCCATGGTCCGTTCCAACTCTGAATGGGTACTACGTACCTCAGTACCACGTGTGGGATACAACCAAACGTATTTTGAAAACGCTCCAACCACAGCTAAAACGTGATTGTATGGGAGTAAAGTACCCTTCTTGCCTGCCTTCTTTGGTATTAACTAAAATACACTACACACAGCCGCCCACTACTCTGGCTACTTTATCTTTTAGCTTAGGAATGAAATAAGATTTCTCTATCAGATCTTGAGTTTTCTTCACCGAAATATGTCCCCTGTCTGTGTGCAATCTGATTATTTCCGATTCCATTTGAGATGGGACCACTATTATTTCTCGGTTTGGATCTTTAAACAATACTTGGCTTGCTTTTATAATAATCCTCGAATCCCTGTTTCTCTACCAGATTCCTTATTATTCGGGCCCATTCATCCGCCCACTTCATCCATTCATCCTTAAGCCTGTGCATAACACTTTCTGTGCGTGTTCGTGTCGCATCTTTTGATCCTGAACGATGTTCTATTTCATAGTTATAATCTTGAAGATACATCGCCCACCTAGCTACTCTTAAAGGAACTTTTTTCTTTTACATCGTCATAGCGAATGCTTTACAGTCCGTAATGATTTTAAATTTCAATCCCAAAACATATATACGCCATTTAGTTAATGCTCCTATCACTGCTAAAAACCTCTTGTATGAATGAAAGTTTTCCTCACATGGCTTTTGTCGGGCTTCCCAGCCCGATGTTTAGGTATAAAAACTTGTTGTTAGTTAGAGAAGCAGCCTAACGTAAATCTACCTACATATGTTTGCTTATTCGATTGAACACTGTATTGTAAATAGTGTAATTGCTTATGCTTATGGTTACGCTTTTATGCTCATTTCGCTACTACAGCTGCAGCATCTATGCTGTTCTCCCCCTCTCTCTCTCTCTCTCTATCTATCGCTCGCACTCGGCTCAGCAGCAGCCCGAGCTTCTTTCGTTCTCTCTACCTCTTGCAGTGGGGCACGGGGGCAATTCGGTCCGCCTGCCATCAAGCAGTCTGGATGTAACTATCATAGTTTTCGGTGCATTCTTATACCCCAGCTACACACGCGTATTGCCGCTATCTCATATAATAAATAAAATTGTATTTCCAATTGAAATCCTCGGCTCTTTATTTAAAACCTACCTTTTTGCAATAGCTATTAAAAACGCTTAATAGCTCAACAGCTTTGTTTCTTTCTCATGAACATCACCGGGTGCCACTGACCATCTTCTGGGTCTTTTTGCAATAATACAGCCCCCAAAACCTAACTTAGATGTGCGTCTGTGTGTATCTCTGTAGACCATTTAGGATTATACAATCTTTAACACTGGTTTGCTAGTGAGATCGGCTTTTAATTGCTCAAATGCTACTCGCTGCAAATTCTTAAAGTCCAACCTTAAATCTTTTCTTAGTAAATCTGAGTATCCTTCAACGAACTTCCTGAAATACGAAGTCAACCCAATGAATCTTTGTATATCTTTTCTATCCTTTTGGTATGGGAAAATTTTGCTACACACCTTGTTTTTTCCTCGCTAGGTATTTTTGTTCCAATTTCTATAATATACCCCAAAAAAAAAAAAAACTACCGTGCTCGGCAAAATTTGACCTTTACTTCAGTTTATCTTTAAACCATTTTTTTCCTGCTACTTCCAGAACTCTTTTCAACTTCTGTAAGCCTTCCCCAATATCTTTACTTGGTATAATAATATCGTCCATGTATGCTACAGCGTCACCCTTCTGAAAAATTTCTCTCATTACCGCTACTTTAAAACGGGTAAAACTTGCTGGCGAATTTGAAATTCCAAATGGCACTAGCTGGAACTTATATTGCCCTTTCTGCGTTACAAACGCTGCATACTTTCGTGACTGCCTTTTCACTGATAAGTGGAAATAGCCGTTGGTTAAATCTAACGTGGTGAAAATTGAAGCTCCTTGCAACTTATCGATAGCGTACTGCATCTAAGCCATTGGAAAGTTATCCCGCACTAATTTTTCGTACAACTTGCGATAATCGCAGCATAAACGTTTCTGCCCATTCTTCTTCGGCACTATCGGAGAAGCATATTCCAAAGTACTGGGATTATTGATTGATTGATTATTTTTTTCGTTAACCACGCATTAACGTGCTCGTCTACTATCTTTTGCTCGCTATACGCTTTACGCCTGGGATGCTAATATATAGGCAAATTATTAGTTAGCACGATTGTCATCTCTATCGGAGATTGTACATTACGCCTCGGCTTGCATTCCTCAATAATTTTCTTACTTCACCTCTCTGCGAATAAGGCAAGTGCGACAAATCCACGGCTATCGCTTCATTCTGCTTGCCATACACAAACTCTGAAACTCATTCCGCTACTCCGTGCCCCACTAAGTAATTGTTTTGCATAAATTGTTCCATTCCACTGTCAGTGCACACTCTTCCTGCTCTTCTATCCACTGACTTACGTCTTCTGAGCTTTCACCTGAGAACTGCGACACACTGCCTCCACTGCCTCCTTTCAATGCAAGCCAGGACCTACCTGAATTAACAGTGTCTGCTTGACGCCTTTGACCCAGTCCAATTATATTTTCTTCGCGCCTATCATTTCTACCTGTCATTTAATACATCTTCGATCTTTACTTCATCACCTTCTTCCTCATTGTTCCGATTGGGTGGCATTCAACCATTCAACCATGAGCCATTAGTATGTCCTGCAATTCGATTCTTTAATCGCCGTTTCTCTCAATTCTTCTGCTTCTATTTTTCAGTTACTGAATTTTGCGTCTAATATCTCGCACGCACAGTCTTTCCGGTCACCTCGCTGCCTTCTTTGCGTAGACAGCACTTGCTATCCTCCAGCTACCTTTGCTGCTCCACGTATTCCACTTTGTCCAAATGTCTACCGCCAACGATCCTGCCTACTGCACGTTTCTGAACACCCACAAAGTCTTGTATAGCCTCCCGAATTGGGTACTGGCTTTCTATCGCCTTCTCCGCTGCTTCCGTCGTTCCTCCTGATTCGGTTCGCTTCGGTTTTTCTTCTCGTCTTTGCCGATCTGCAGCGATCGTTGAACTCTTGTTCTCTCCTTCTGTCTTACGACGACAGCTTTTTTGATCCTCTTGCTTTTGTATAGTCTGTTGTTGGCTCTGTTAGCTCAACAGATTTTGCTACTGTCTGCTGCTTTTTCCCAAATCCTACATGTATGCATTTAGGAACTGCTTCTGATGAAATTAATGCGTATTTGAAAAACATCTAATTTTTTGGCACTCTGAGAAAACACTTAGATTGACTACAAATGTACGTGTTCAATTGAAAAATTATGTTTCAGCAGATTGGTTTTCCAGACAACTGTTAGACCGTTAATGTAAGGAATACTTTGAAGGAATACTTGATTCAGAGTGTGTTTCCAAATCTATACTATAAATTAGTAAAAAAAATCTGTGTGTAAGTTAAGAACTAAGTACATAAGTTATTCTCTTTTGTGTCATACATTGTCATTCACTCGATCATAAGTAATTTGGATGCCCTCAGCAACAAATTACAACAACACTTAACACACAGCCTTAAGCATTCTGTTTGCCCTCAGCAACAAAGTAGTATTTTTGTAAACAATGCTGACTCGCTACTAAGAGTTCTGCGCGCAGCAACTGTAAACGGACACCGTGTTGCTTGCGCAAGAATGCTGAGTCGGCATGCCGACTCGAGCGAATGGCGTGATGCATTGACTTTGCAGGGCTAACTTAAGTTCGAATATTTCCTGTAGCCTTCAGTCTTAAGAACACAATACAACCAAACAGTTCGTTTGCCAAATAAAAGTTCGTACTCCGGTGAATTCCGTAATCGTTTAATTATTGAAGTTATTGATGTTGACTGAGCCTTAGCCAGCAACACGCGCAATAATAAACCCCACAGCAGATAACTCTGCCAACATCCCAACATAGCAGCTAACCCTGCCCATCAACGACATCCACATACGCACCCGACGTGTCATCTACTTGAGCTACGCCATCAGAGACTACGCGGGACCGCATTGGATTAATTGGCGCCCAACCAATAAATAAGAACCCATTGTCATGTAAGTTCATAAGTGATTTCGGTTTGAAGAAATTATTGCCGATACGTGTGATCTAAAAAAAAAAAAAACAAGTAAAGTAAATATTGCTGCATTTTTTCTGCCAGCATTTCATTTTTAAACGTTGCATACTTTTGCTAAAATTTGTTGCATACTTTTACCAGCGTTATTTTTCAAAAACATTGCATACCGTAAACAAAACTATTGCATACTTTTGTTGAAAATCGTTGCATACTTTTACCAGCGCTCTTTTTAATAAAAGCATTGCATACCTTACACAAGTAATTACTGCATACTTTCGGCAGCACTACATTTTTTGCTGCATACCCCAAGTTACAATATTTTCTATTATTGCCAACAGTTTTACATGCCGACCTTTCACGATCGGCCTAAGTTTTTGAAAAGTGCCAACCATAAGCCAATGAGTTGGAATTATAGAGAGGTAAAAGTTGAATATAATAGTGACGATAGTTGGGAGGGGGAAGTTAATTGCTCAGTAGATCCTACTCCAGCAGACACCGCTGTAATTGAAGAAATGGAGCCAGCTCAAATTCAGGCTCTCGTTGAGGGTGCCGTCAGGCAAGCTTTAGCGCAACAACAGAATCAATTTCAAGCACAAATATCCGCTTTGGCTACACAAGTACAGAGTTTGCAGGTAGAAGCGCCCCAAATCATCACATACGAGAAAATTTCCGTCGATCCCACCGCTAGATGCGATATCCCCTTAGACATTATTAAGTCTGTGCCGGATTTCACCGGTGCGCAGGACGAGTATGTAGCGTGGAGGCAAGCAGCCATCTACGCGTACGAACTATTCAAGAATTTTCCAAAGAGCACTGCACACTACCAAGCGGTTGCGATCATTAGGAATAAAATCAAAGGCCCAGCTGGAGCCTTACTAGTGTCTCACAATACTGTCCTTAATTTCGATGCAATACTAGCTAGGTTAGATTGCACATACTCGGATAAAACATCCTTGCGTTTGTTGAGACAAAGTTTGGAGTTAGTCTCGCAGGGCGAAATGTCCTCATGCAATACTACGATGACGTTGAAAAGAAACTCACGCTCGTTACCAACAAAATCGTAATGTCTCACGACCAAAGAAGGCGCCGATTTGCTCAACCGGGAGGTTAGAGACGACGCCTTACACGCCTTTATCTCCGGGCTTAAAAGTCATTGAGAGCGGTTGTGTTTCCTGCACAACCAAAAGATCTACCATCCGCTCTGGCCCTGGCCAGAGAAGCAGAAGCTAGCATTGAGAGAAGCATGTTTGCCAACTCTTACGCTAAAGCCTTGCAGGACCGAGCGCAAATTGCCGAGGGTAACAAAATCCGTGCCCAAGGCAAACCGACCAGATTTAACAAAGATGATCAAAATCAGGAGAGAAATCCCCATTTTGTGAAGCGCCAAAAGGGCGGTCCCCAGCCCCAGGCCCCTAAAGACAATCAAACCGAGGCTCCTCAGCCCATGGAAGTTGACTCTTCCTCCAGATATAGACAAAAAACCGACTATAGCAAGCGTCAGGCTAACGAATCCAACGCACCAAAACGCAAGAGTTCGTCAGACCGTTCAACAGGTCAAAGACGCCAACGCGTTAACAATGTTGGCCAAACAGACTCCAAAGAAGCTGTAACAGAGTACGAGAAGGCAGCCAAAGAGGCAGTTGAAGAGTTAGAGAGTGAGAACGAGTACGCACCTGGTGACGACTCGGTTAATTTTTAGGGAACACCCCGGCTTCCGTACATTGAACGGCGGTTGGCTGGGAGAACTCTGAAGATGTTGATTGACACTGGCGCGGCAAAAAATTATGTTAAGCCCTTAACAGAGCTAAGAACCATAACGCCGGTCGCCAAGTCATTCTCGGTAAACTCGATCCACGGGTCTACCGAAATCAAGCGCAAATGCTTGATGAATATTTTCAAACATACCTCCCCATTTTTTTCTCCTCGACACCCTAAACTCTTTCGACGCGATCATAGGCTTCGACTTGCTAACACAAGCCGGGGTCAAATTGAATTTGAAAAAAAAATACTCTGGAATACCAGGGTATATCCGAAAAGCTCCAGTACTATCAATGTGCTGACGTGGAACTTCACCGATGTCAACGACATCGTAGTTCCCCTTCCGTAAAGAAACAGTTCAGGGACATGATACTCAGAAACAAAAAGCTTTCTCAAACGCAGATGAAGCTCTCCCTTTTAATACTGCTGTCGTCGCTACAATCCGAACAGTAGACAACGAGCCCGTGTATTCAAGATACCCGAGTCTCATGGGTGTTTCTGACTTCATAAACAAAGAGGTCAAACAACTGCTGGACGATGGCATAATTAGGCCCTCCAGATCGCCCTATAACAGCCCAACATGGGTGGTTGATAAAAGGCACTGACCCTTTGCGGTAACCCAAAAAAAAAGGTTGGTAATCGACTTCAGGAAACTGAACGAAAACCATACCGGACCGTTACCCCATGCCGAGCATCCCTATGATCTTAGCAAGTCTAGGAAAGGCAAAATACTTCACTACCCTCGACTTAAAGTCTGGGTATCACCAAATCTACCTTGCGGAGCATGACCGCGAAAAGACTTCGTTTTCGGTAAGCAGCGGCAAGTACGAGTTCTGTCGCCTGCCGTTCGGCCTGCGCAATGCAAGCAGCATATTCCAAAGAGCAATAGACGACATCCTGAGGGAGCACATAGGAAAGATTTGCTTTGTCTATGTTGATGACGTCATAATCTTTTCTAAAAATGAAACGGAGCACGTTCAGCACATTAACATTGTGCTAAAATGTCTAATCGACGCCAACATGCGTGTAGGTCCTGAAAAGACTCAATTCTTCAAGGAAAGCATTGAATTTCTGGGTTTCATTGTAACCAAAAATGGAGCAACATCCGACCCCAAAAGTTAAAGCCATTCAGGAATTCCCTGAACCAAAGAGTGTCTACAGTGTTAGGTCCTTCTTGGGGTTAGCCGGCTACTATAGGGTTTTTATTAAAGACTTTGTTGCTATAGCTCGTCCGATATCGGACATACTTAAAGGGGAAAATGGTTCGGTTAGCAAGCACGTATCAAAGAAAATCCCTGTTGAATTCAACGAAGTTCAACGCAATGCATTCCACCGTCTGCGGAATATTTTGGCATCAGAAGATGTCATGCTAATGTATCCAGACTTTCAGAAACCATTCGACTTAACCACGGATGCTTCGGCCAGTGGAATTGGTGCGGTTCTCTCCCAAGGCAATAGGCCAATAACAATGATTTCTCGCGCTTTAAAACAAGCCGAACAAAACTATGCCACCAACGAAAGAGAATTGCTGGCCATTGTGTGGGCTTTAGGCAGACTGCAGAACTTTCTGTACGGCTCTAGGGAAATTAACAGACAAGAACACAAATTCCAAGATTAAAAAGATGGAAATCTTACATTGACCAGCACAATGCCAAAATGTTTTATAAACCAGGCAAAGAAAATTTGGTGGCGGATGCCCTTTCAAGACAAAACATTAATGCTCTACAAGATGAGCTCCGTTCGGACGCTGCAACCGTTCACAGCGAACTCTCCCTGACCTACACGGTCGACTCAACAGACAAACCATTGAATTGCTTTAGGAACCAGATTGTCCTGGAGGAATCGCGTTTTCCACTAAAGCGAAACTTGTTGCTGTTTCGCAGCAAAACTCGCCACCTCATCAGTTACACTGACAAAAGCACAATTCTTGATACGCTCAAAGAAGTTGTGAATTCTGGAGCCGTAAATGCAATACTTTGCGATCTCCCCACGTTGGCAAGTTTCCAACACGACCTGATTTTACTTTTCCCCTGCTACCCAGTTTTGGCATTGCAAAAATCTAGTGCAGGATGTAACGGACAAAAACGACCAGTTAGAAATCATAACTGCCGAACACAATCGAGCGCACAGAGCAGCTCAGGAAAATACTAAGCAAGTACTCCGTAACTACTATTTTTCCCAACATGGGCAATTTAGCCAAAGAAGTGGTGGCGAACTGCAGGGTCTGCACTAAAGCCAAGTATGATAGGCACCCGAAGAAACAAGAACTCGGGGAAACGCCTATACCAAGTTATACTGGTGAAATGTTGCATATTGACATTTTCGCGACAGACAAGAAACAATTCTTGACCTGCATAGACAAATTTTCCAAATTTGCAATCGTCCAACCGATATTGTCTAGAACAATAATCGATATCACAGGCCCCTCTACTACAAATTGTTAACCTTTTCCCCGCTACCAAGACAATTTATTGCGATAACGAGGCAGCTTTTAATTCCGAGACCATCACTTCGATGCTCCGGAACGCCTACGGCATTTGCATTGTGAATGCGGCCCCGCTTCACAGCACCTCAAACGGCCAGGTGGAACGCTTTTCATAGCACCCTGACCGAAATTTGAGAGATGCCTCAAGCTAGACAAGAAAATCAGCGACACTACAGAGTTAATCTTAAAGGCTACGATAGAATACAACAAAAGTTTGCATTCAGTAACCCGCGAGAAACCAATTGAGGTTGTTCACGCAGCAGCCGGTGATCGTCGCGAAATCGTCAAAGACAGGCTAGTTAAAGCACAGCAAGACAACATCAAAAGATGCAATGCATCCAGGCAAAACCGCGTTTTTGAGGTAGGAGAAAAGGTGTTCCAGAAGAACAACAAGAGGTTAGGGAACAAATTAACTCCCCTTATGCTCAGAGCAAAAGGTCGAAGCAGACCTGGGAACGTCTGTCCTCATTAAGGGGAGGGTGGTCCATAAGGACAACCTGAAATAGGTGTCCCACCACAATTAGCTAGTAAGTCAAATTAGAGTTAGAACAACGTCTTATACTGTTTATCCATTTCAGGTTTGCACTCACTTTACTTGTAGTACTAGCAGCGGTAAATGCTCGGATCACCGACTTCTCGCATGCCAACTACATTCCGGTCCTAGACGGGGAAGTACTGGTGTTCGATCAACGTAGCTACCTGAGGCACTCAAGTAACATTTCTGAATTCATTAGTATGATAGATGAGACCGAAAAACTGTCCGATTCCTTTCCACAGTCGCATATGCGCAAATTACTAGACGTAGATACAGATCACCTTAGAACCTTGTTGTCCGTTCTTCAAGTGCATCACAGATTTGCACGAAGCCTCGATTTCTTAGGCACTGCCTTGAAGGTTGTTGCTGGTACCCTGATGCTTCAGATTTCCTAAAGGTCCGCGTTACGGAGGCTCAGTTGGTGGAGTCTAACTCCAAACAAATCATAATAAATTCCGAAACTCAAAAGCAAATTAACAGATTGACAGACACTATCAATAAAATTATCAGTTCCCGCAAAGGCGATTTGGTTGACACTCCTCATTTATTTGAGACACTGTTGGCAAGGAATAGAATACTTAATACAGAAATTCAAAATTTAATACTCACGATAACGTTGGCAAAAGCAAACATAGTAAATCCAACAATCCTTGATCATGCCGATCTGAAATCACTTATTGAACAAGATACCCCAATAGTTAGCTTATTAGAAGCTTCTAAGATCAAGGTCCTTCAGTCCGAGAATATTATCCACATATTAATAGCTTACCCCAAAGTTGAATTTAAATGCCAAAAGGTCTCTGTCTACCCCGTCTCACATCAACAAACCATTCTGCGACTCGACGAGGACACGCTGGCGGAATGCGAAAGGATACATTTGCAGTTACTGGATGCACTGTGACTACGCATAACACCTTCTGCGAACGGGCACGGCGCGAAACCTGTGCTAGCTCCCCTTCATGCGGGAAACACCGCCAACTGCCACACTCAACCCAGCCACCTGAATGCAATAATGCCTATAGATGACGGCGTCGTGGTAATCAACGAAGCGACAGCGCGCGTCAGAACTGACGATGGCGCGGAAGTAACCGTCTCAGGAACCTTCCTGATAACTTTCGAACGGTCTGCAGCTATCAATGGCACGGAGTTCATAAACTTGCGCAAAAGCACCAAGCAAACAGCCTGGCACCGTGAGGTCACCACTCCTAAACATCATCGGACATGACCCGGCACTAAGCATACCACTCCTGCATCGTATGAACATCAACAACTTGCAGTCAATTCTGGACTTCAAGGAGGAGGTAATTCGCGGCTGGCTCACCTAAATTTTGGTTCGCAGTTGGTGCAGTCCTGAACGTCGGACTAATTTGCTCATTCATCCTTTTTTATGGCACTAAGGAGAAAGCGAGCATCACTGAGGATACAGAAGGCTTTGGACAACTTTAATATGACCGAGGACGGTCATCATTCTGAGGGGGGGTAGTTAAGAACTAAGTACATAAGTTATTCTCTTTTTTGTGTCATACATTGTCATTCACTCGATCATAAGTAATTTGGATGCCCTCAGCAACAAATTACAACAACACTTAACACACAGCCTTAAGCATTCTGTTTGCCCTCAGCAACAAAGTAGTATTTTGTAAACAATGCTGACTCGCTACTAAGAGTTCTGCGCGCAGCAACTGTAAACGGACACCGTGTTGCTTGCGCAAGAATGCTGAGTCGGCATGCCGACTCGAGCGAATGGCGTGATGCATTGACTTTGCAGGGCTAACTTAAGTTCGAATATTTCCTGTAGCCTTCAGTCTTAAGAACACAATACAACCAAACAGTTCGTTTGCCAAATAAAAGTTCGTACTCCGGTGAATTCCGTAATCGTTTAATTATTGAAGTTATTGATGTTGACTGAGCCTTAGCCAGCAACACGCGCAATAATAAACCCCACAGCAGATAACTCTGCCAACATCCCAACATAGCAGCTAACCCTGCCCATCAACGACATCCACATACGCACCCGACGTGTCATCTACTTGAGCTACGCCATCAGAGACTACGCGGGACCGCATTGGATTAATTTGTATGCATCTATCTCCGCAACGCGTGTACCAAATTGCATGCGGTAATAAAAAAATATCTCAAATTTGGTCTAAAAATATGGGTTTGAATGCCTATTTCATTAAATTTTTTATAACTTTTTGTGTGAATTTGTGCAATTTGTGCAATTTGTGTAATTTGTATAATTATTTGTTGCTTACACCAGCTGTCGGGTTTCCCAGCCCGATGTTTAGTCATAAAATCTTCATGTAAAAGTTAGTGGAGCAGCCAACCAATTTTCTAGTTCGATTTCACACTGTATTTTAAATATTGTTATTGCTTACGCTTATGCTCGTTTCGCTACTACAGCTGCAGCATTAATGCTGTTCTCCCGCTCTCTCTCTCTCTCTCTCTCTCGCTCTCTCTCTCTCTCTCTATCTATCGCTCGCACTCGGTTCAGCAGCAGCACGAACTTGTTTCTGTTCTCTCTATCGCTTGCATTAGGGCACGGGCAATTGGTCCGCCTGCCCTCTTTTCAGTCTGGATTTAAGTATCATAACTTTCGGTTTATTTCATACCCCAGATATACACGCGTACTGCTGCTATCTCATATAATTAATAAAATTGTATTTCCAATTGAGAATATTCTCGGCTCTTTATTTAAAACTAAAAATTTACAATAGCTATTAAAAAAGCTTATTAGCTTAACATTTGGGGACCCTGACGTGATTGTGCAATAATTAATTGATCAGTACAATCACTAACTGCATTTAAAATAATAATATCCGTTCGTTCGTCTGGTTTTGCTCGTCTGTACTTAGCCAGTGCCTCGACCACATAGTTGCTATACAAGCATATACACCAGCCGCTCTTACATAGACAGATTGCGCTTGAGGTTCCCGTTTGTTACGCGCGTTTCATTTGCGTTCCTTTTCCCGCTACGAACGTTTCTAGAGCGGCTGCTGGTATGGACGCTGCCAACGACACTATGGTGACAGTGACCAGGGGGGAGCAAAACAGGGTGTCTTTTCTGAGGATGAAGTCAACGGAACTCTGTGAGAAGGTTAAGAGATTGACTACCGCTTGGGAAAAGACTTCGGTGTGTGATTATTGCTCACTAGTGGGGAAATTGAGCAGATTGACAAGCTTGCAATTTGAGATATTGCACAACAAACTCGAGGAATTGACTGCAGCGAGTTTCACAGCGGATTGTGCGATACCTTTGAAGCGCTTTCCAGTGCTCACAAGGCTTCGATTAGCCGTGAAATCGATAGGATTAGCGGATATATGCCTCTGAACTCTACGGTTGCTGGACCAAATAAGTATCATATATATCACTTTTGCGTCAATATTTCCGGTAATAAATTTAGACCGTACTATTATAGCGATAGTTAGGCAGACCACGATGCTTTTGCTCTTTAATAATGTTCTTTTCACTGAATTTAACCGCAAAACGAGAAAGCACGTGTTGTGTTTTAAAGCGACACTTATATCCGTACTCAGTCAGTACACATGTGATTTACATACATATTTACATACAGTCACCAAAGCAAAGACTCATGGTGCTATTTCGTATAAATGAACGCCTGGATCTCAGAGACTATAAGAGCTACAGCCACCAAACTTTGTGTCCAGACTCCAGTGATATTAATTCAGTGCAAGTTTATTTCAAAATTTCGATCCGCCCCATCCCGCCCCCACAAAAGACGAAAAATCCACAATTTTGAAGAAAAAAATTCAGTATCGTAGAGAATTATCATATCTACCAGATTGCCGAATCTGGTTCAGATCGGATCATTATTGTAGCCACAGGTTAGTTTAAGTTAGATAAGGTGGTAGCGGAAGGGGAGAGACCTCCCCCGCTCACTTGATTCACTTGGATCATTGTGATGCCGCATGGGCGCAAGCCCCTTCTCCTGGCCTCAAACGTGGTGAGCAACTTTGGTGCCGAGCTAAGGGCAGTCCCATCCGATGGCCTGGATGCATTTAGATAGAATCCCAGGCTTGGTTTCGGAAAGGTCCGAAATGTCTGTAAGGAAAGGGGCCCCGAGGAACCGTAGTCTTCGGTTTCCCAGGGCCGGGCAGAGACAGAAGAAGTGGTGAACCGACTCCTCCTCCTCCTCGTCCCTACAACTTCTGCAGAAGTCGTTGTGAGGGATCAACAGTCTTGCAGCGTGTGTGCCGATCTGCCAGTGCCCCGTGATGGCTCGGGCTCGAGTGACGGCGGAGCAATATGCTCTGCTGAGTCTATATAGCTCTTCCGAGCGTTTTTTGAACGATTTGGCCAGACCGCTCTTGAAGTTTTACATGTGATGGCGAGCTGCTATCGCCAGTCGGCAATTGTTTCTAACTTTGAGAGATCAGTGTAAGAGTGGATCGGGTTTTCAGGTCCAGGTTCGCCCCTCTCCCAGTCCTGCCTGAACGGGATGGATACTTGGAAAGGCGTCGAGAGGTAGTCACTTCGGGGAAGCAGTCGTCTGACCTCTCTGGAAGTTGCGGGAGTTTTGTGAGGATTCTCGAGTGGCCGACCACGGAGGTATCCACAGTTTGGATTTTTTTCATTCTTAGGGCGGAGAGCGTTGCAACTTTTTTTTTCCCCATAAGTTCTACAGGTAGAAAGTACAGCATGGTATCGAGGACTTCGCTTGGGGTAGTGCGTATTCCGCCCGTTATGCATAGCTCTGTCATGCGTTGGACTCTTGTGAGTTTATCAAGACAAGTCTTGTTCAGGGCTGGCCACCAGACCACTACCCCGTAGATCAGGATTGGTCGTGATGATGGCGGTGTATAGCCATCGGACTATGCACGGGGTCATGTCCCACTTTAGACCGATGGTTTTCCTGGAGGTGTAGAGGGCAACTGTGGCCTTCTTTGACCCTGTCCTCTATGCTCAGCTTCCAGTCGAGCTTCCTATCGATGATAAGGCCAAGGTATTTGTCTTGGTTGCTGAAAACTAGCGGCTCTCCGCATAGTTTCTGGTGGGGTAAGTGTCGGAATCTTGCATTTCCTGGTGAATAGTACAAGTTCCGTCTTAGATGGGTTAGCACTTAGCACTTTGTGAGAGTGTTTGTCATGCACTCGCATAGGGGTCTGTGGAAACTTCCCAGAGAATGCTATAGCGACGTCATCCGCATACGCCACCACGCGGCATCCGCCACCCTCTATCTCCCGCAGCAGCACATTCACTGCTACGTTCCATAGAAGGGGCGACAGGACTCCGCCCTGCGAGGTGCCTCTGTTGTCAAACCTGGTGGAGGTTGACGTCCCCAGTGATGCCTCAACGGTCCTGCACTGCAGCATCTGATCGATGAGACTCACCGTCCGGGAGTCAACCCCCAGGTCAGTCAGTGCTCGTGATGGCGGACGGGATGATGTTATTGAAAAGCCGCTTCTATGTTAAGAAAGGCTACCAGGGTATATTCCCTTGCAGCTGAGGGACGATTCGATGATTGATGTGATCGCATGTAGGGCCGTTTCGGTGGATATTCCCCTCCGATAGGCATGCTTTGATTCGGTGAAATGGTCGCCCTGAGATGCAGACTTAAAGCCGTTCCATCGCTTTCAGGAGGAAGGACGACAGGCTTATTGGTCTCAAATCTTTAGGGGCAGTGTGCGAGGGCTTGCCTGGTGCCGTCTGGTCACGCTGATTTGTAGGGCTTGGAAGCTTTTATTGCCCAGGATATATTCTCCTGACTTAACAGGTTCAGAATTAAGCCCGTGGCATTAGAAGGATGTGCTCTGTAGGTTGGTCTGTTTACAGCGCAGCCTGGGAAATGTGTACTGAGGAGGAGGCTTAGCGACTCGGAACTGGATGTCGTCCAGGATTGGTCGGCTTTCCTCAAATAGCCCAAGGTTGGAGTTGATTTCGAGAGTACTTTACGTTAGGCTTCGGAGTTACTTCTCGATTTCGGTGCAGAACTGGCGCCTTGACGCGCGTTTGGCTTTCCTGAGTTCTTTTTGTTGTATGTTGACAGACTTTCCTTATATTCGGTCCAGTTCTGCTCAACGTTAAGAGCTTTTGCTTTGTTAAAAAGTCTCCGTGATGATCTCCGGAGCTCTCCCAGCGTCGGAGTCCACCATGCCGGTTTCTTCCGACCTCTGGTTTTGCCTGGTGGGCAGACTTTGTCAAGCGCTGCGTTACAGGCGTCGGTAAAAACCTTTATTAGACGAGTCGTGGTCACCCATGAGACGTCTTCCCTAGGTGGGGTCTTAGGGAGAGTTTGGCAAAGAAAGTCCACATAGCGTGTCCAGTTAGTCCGCCTGAGGTTACGGAACTGCGCTGGACTCGGTATGGTGAACGTGAAGACAGTTTCCACGTACCTGTGGTCCGAGAAGGAGTGTTCTTTCAAGGACCCTCCAGGATACTATATTATCCTGTAGCGTATGAGAGGCAAGCGTGAGGGGCCAGGACCTCCTTGCGGTTCTTAATAATGAAAGTGGGATCATCCCCTACGGTTTACGATGACCATCTGTGTGGTCAATAAGTAGTTAAAAGGAAATCACCCTGTTCGTTTGTGTCGGTGCTTCCCCACTGACTGTGGGAGCGTTGGCGTCGCATCCCACTAATAGGCCGATGTCCTTGGCCTCGCAGTCTTCGACGAGCGCCCTCAAGGGCGCAAGTGGAGGCGGGTCTGGCTGGTCGTGACCCATGTACGCCGAGCAGATACGGAGTGAGCGCTCCTGGCCTTCGAGGCTCACCGCCGTGTGATCTTCATTGCTGAAATGCGGACCACTCCACCACTGTCGTGTCGACGTCGCTCTCCGGGGAGTCGTCGTCCTCCCCGATGTCGATGCGTCGGAGACCTCTGGCTAGGACGCTCGCGTCGGACCAGTAGCGGTCCAGGATATTGTCAGATACCATGGACGCCACGTTCGACGCCTCGGGTTGGCTCCCCGCTTCCGGGACGTCAAGCTCGAGGTCTGGCTGGAACCCCGCTTGCTTTCAGTTGGAGTCGTTTTAGTAGGGGACTATGGTCACCTTGCGGTAGCCATAGTCCACCACTCCTGACGACTCTCCAAGGCTCACTAGCGACTCCTCGTTCAGGACGCGGATGATCTGTCGACTCTGTCCTGCGACCTCCTCGACCTTGGCCACCTTTCAATCGGCTGTAGGAAGGTGGGGGTTGCAGACCTGCAGAACCTTGAGAATCTTCTCAGGTTCTGCAAGTTTGACCGACACCCACGCTCGGGCCCTCGGTCTGTTGGGACGTCTTCCCAGCGTACGGCCTCCAGTTTGGCTCCCGGATAAACTTCCTCGAGCGCCGCCACCGCCTTCATGTAGTGGGCCGCCGAGCGTGCATATTGGCAGGCGATGGCTTTCACCATGCCCTGATGAAACCCGACGTCCTCACATTTGGGCGGGGGTCCACCGTTCTCGGCAAGCTACTCCAGAAAGCGGTCCAGGAGCTCTGCCTCCACCAGATGCCACTTGTCACGGGGGACATGTTGGTCAGGTGCGTCTTCGCCCGCTTGGCTTGCTGGGCTTGGCCTGGCTGTGTGGCGTTGTCTTCCGCCGAGCTTTGCCGCTTGTTCGGGGGCTTGGCTGCTCCCTTCCGGTTTTGGCTGGTTGGAAGTCTGGGATGATTGAGCTGGCTCCAAAGCCTCTGCTCCATCCCGTTCGCCGATGCCATATAGTCCGGATCTTCGTTGGCCAGTATGAAGGCAGCAAGGCTCCTGTCCTGGTAGGACGGCTTACCTCCTTGGCCTGCAGACCCGCCGCCTGCCGAGAATGACGGGGTTGACCGGTCGCGAGGCACTTACCAGCAGCGATAACGCTCTGCTTGGCAGCTACCCGTTAACCGGTTTGTCCCCGGGGCCCCCCGACGTGGCTGGGCCCGATTGGCTTATCGGAGCCCTCCTCGCAGCGGATTCTGTTAGAAGACGGTGGACCGACTTAGTCTCCTTCTCGTCTTCTTTGGACCTGGTTTCCCAGGCGTTGATATAGAGGGATGGTTTTGTCCCTCCGGTACTTTAAGAGGAGTACCGAGCTCCTTTGCGGTATTAGTTTTTATACCCGTACTCGAAGAGTAAAAAGGGTATATTGTATTTGTGGTAAAAGTGGATGTGTAACACACAGAAGGAGGCGTTTCCGACCCCATAAAGTATATATATTCTTGATCAGCATCAATAGCCGAGTCGATATAGCCATGTCTGTCCGTCCGTCTGTCCGTCCGTCTTGTTTTTCACTCATTGCTCGAAGGCTATAAGAGCTAGAGCAACCAAATTTTGTATCCAGTCTGATGTGATATCTCACTCCTAGAAAAGTGTTTCAAAATTTCGCCCCCACAAAGAGCGCACATCTGTGGCGGCCACAATTTTGAAAACAACAAAACTAAAAATGCAGAATCATAGAGACAGGCCATATCTATCAGGGGCCCAAATCTGAATCGGATCGGATCATTAATATAGCCACAATAGAGGCAAATATACGAAAAACTTCGCTCCCTCTCTTTCGCACTCACACAAAATCGAGTCGATTTGGTTTTCGTAAAATGAACGCCTGGATCTCAGAGACTATAAGAGCTAGAGCAACCAAATTTTTTTTCCCAGACTCCTGTGATACCGAACCTGAACAAGTGTAATTCAAAATTTCGCCCCGCCCCCCTTCCGCCCCACCAAAAGACGAAAATCCACAATTTTGAAGATAGAAAAAAAGAAAAATGCAGTATCATAGTAAAAAATGACCATATCTACCAGATTCCCGAATTCGGTTCAGATCGGATCATTACTGTAGCCATAATGATCAAATGAATTTTTAGCAGCGATTTTCCTCTTGCCCCGCCCCCATGCGACGTAAGTCATTTATGGGGATGATATTCGCTCACACTCACTCACGCTCTCACGCTCTGCCTCGTGCAGTGTCCGTGTGTTGTTGTGAGAAGTGATGTAGATGATGTAGATGTAGATGACAGATGTTGCAAAAAAATGTTAAATGTAAAAAACTGATAAAACATTTTAAAATTCCACATGAATCACATGTGTATTCACTGAGTACGGGTATAAAACAAGAGTCGCGTTCAAAGCGACTCCGTACGTTCTTTCTCGTTAATATTTGATTGAATTGGCATATTTGGACCCACGAGTAGGCGGGAAGGGGTTAGTCACCCGAGGCATAACCTGCGTGCCCCGGGAAGCCTGATGTAAACTGGAGGTCGGCAGGTATCCAGAGTTCGCATACTAACGACCGATCACCCCCTCGGCCGCCGACAGACGGACGGACAGACATGGCTATATCGACTCGGCTATTGATGCTGATTCAGAATATATAGCCTATACCCTATTTAAAGGGTCGGAAATTATTCCTTCTCTATGTTATTACACATCCACTGTTACCACATATACACAATATACCCTTTTACTCTTCGAGTACGGGTATAAGAATAGACACGTGTTCTGCTAAATTCCTACGCGCTTGTTGACATGCAGCAACCTGACCTTTTCCAATTAATAGGCACAGATCGAATTATCTAAGGTCTAAGATTCAGTTTTCACCTTCCCACGCACGCTACTAAAGCACAAGGGCTAGATAATGTACGATCTATGCAAAGCATAAAGCTGCGCTTTGACCGTCCAAATCTTTTCTAACGCATGCAGCTACAGCTACAAAACAAACAAAACAAGGGGCCCGGGGAGGAAGGCATTTAAAATCCACTTGTCTTTTGTTGCAATGATTTGAGATTAGAGCATGTGCCTTGTAACGGACTATGAACTATGGCCCGATATATTAAGATACACTACACCCTCCACATACATTCATTAGTGCATAAGATACACTACACCTAAGAACGAAACTAGAACAATTATACCGACCCTCGTAATGGTCAACTCGACCCAGATACACTTACGAATTCTAACAATGCGAAATCGGAAAAAGTGCCCCGTCACAGACCCACTGACCCAAAACTTAACCCACTTATCAAAAACCCCACACCAAGCACTTCCTAGTTTTAAGACGGAACTGCGGACTCAGCAGCCCCTCACACCAGGTGCCAGCTTTACTATCGCACTTCAGCGGCCCCGCCACGAGTACACGTGACACAAGGACACACTCATTAAGTATCAATAAAACAATTTTTAACCAAGGAACTCGATCGTCAGCATTTCATTCGCCAGCGCGAACATATCCCCTCCCGCTCCAACCACACGGTAACATAATGCCACCCAAGCTTTCGGTCTCACGGCCAAGCCCTGACGGACTGAGCCTACCTCAGCTTGAGATAGGACCTCACAGCCTTTACTGAACTGAAAGGCTGAATATAGCT
>CM019044.1:19911913-19946960 GCA_009664405.1 Drosophila bifasciata
GAATTATGCACCTCAGGCCAATGCTGCAGAGCGGGTAAAACCAAACGGTCCTCGCAGCGATCCGCATGTATGTCAGCGAAGACCACACACGCTGGGACGAGAAGCTGCCGGAGATACAGGGTGCAGCCAGGAGCGCCATACATACGAGTATCGGGACGTCACCGTACTTCGTATTATTCGGACAGCATATGTTCACCAGCGGGCGAGACTGCAAGTTGGCGCGGAGACTTGGAGCGTTGAACGATGCACAAGTATCACTGGTGGCGAGGCACGATCAACTTGGGAGATCATCCGCGAAGAGGTCCGAAAGAACTCGCATGAGGCCTACGGGAGATCGAAGAAGCAGTATGATCAGAGGGCAAGAGAGATTCGATACCTACCTACCAAGAAGTATACAAGCGTAATTTCATGTTGATCAATTTCAAAAACAACGTGAATGCCAAGTTCGGCTCAAAAATATACGAAGTGCAGGGTGGTCAAGAGCGTCGAAAACAGCCTTTACGAATTGTAGACGCTACAGGGGACACGGATAGGAGTGTTCCATGCGAAAGGCATCAAACAGTAGCCCGGTCATCTCAGTCGGTGGAACAGGAGCCTCGCGATCTCAGGGTTTGGGCGATGGCCTACGTTTGGGCTTATAAAATCCAGAAGCCGCCTTGGATTTGCACTCCCGATAGAAAAATAAAAATGCAGTTTTGTAGAAAATGACCATATCTACCAGATTCCCGAATTTGGTTCAGATCGGATCATTATTGTAGCAACAATGATCAAATGAATTTTCTGCTGCGAGCTTCCCCCTTCCCGATGCGGCGTAAGTCATTTATGGGGATGATTTTCGCTAATGATTATTTCGCACGCACACTTACGCTCAAAACATGCTGCCTCGTGCAGTGTACGTGTGTTGTTGTGAGAAGTGATGTAGATGAAGCAGATGTAGATGACTGATGTAGCAAACAAATGTATGATGTAAAACTTATAAAAAATTTGATAATTCCACATTAATCACATGTGTGCTGACTGAGTACGGGTATAAAAGTAGAGTCGCGGCAACAGCGACTCCGTACGTTCTTTCTCGTTTTTTTGTATGGTTCTTCAGTCGAATTTTTTTTGTTAAATCCGTCCCCTGGGTATCGGGTCGAAAACACCCCTGACTTACCCGAGAGCTAGCTGGGATCGATATACCAGGGCGGCAAAAAGGCGGATCATAACAATCTTTTACATCTAGTTTTTAAAATCTAGAACTTTGCCATTTTGAAAAGTTAATAAGTGCATTTATAAAATAGGACATTTCATTATTTTTGCGGTATTTTTTTCAACATTTCAAACTTCTAAAACTCAGAAAAAAGGTAAAAAAAAAAAATTTTATTCTGTGTCCTTTTATATTTTTTTTTTTTGTGTGTAGGTGCATTAATTGGTCATCTATGTAGATGTGTGAACAAATTTTATACGAATTTTAAAATGAAGTTCATGCCTTTATTTATGATAATGACGCGGGTGACCTGCGAAATGGACCAGAGCTGTGGGAGGTGGTAAAATGTGATTTTCGGTTGGTCGGTCAACCAATTTTAGGTCAGGCGTCTCTCCATAGATTTTGATAAGCAATAATTTAAACGACGGCTAGTTAATTCACTTTTTTCACAAAAAATAACACAGGATATAATTTTTTTTACTTTTCTTGAGTTTTTAAAGTCAAAACTTTATATAAATAACGCACAAAAAAAATCATCATTTATGCAATTGGGAGCTTAATATTTCCCAGTCGGTAAGCTGAAACCACAAGCTGGATCAAAATGGTCCAAATGGTTTTAAATGGTCCAGTAAAAATTTTCAAAATGCTAAAATTATATACCACCAAATTAAATATGGGAATCTGGTAGATATGGTCATTTTCTACTAGTCGTTTATGCCTATCTACAAAATTGTGGCGTGGAAGGGGGCGTGGCAAAAATTTTGAAATACACTTGTACTTAAGTGTTATCATAGGAGGTGGGACAGAAATTTTGGTTGCTCAAGCTCTATAGTCTCTTAGATCCAGGCGTTCATTTGGACGAATAGGCTAAGTCGACGCGTTGGTGTGTGAGAGAGAGAGCGAGAGGGAACGATGCTTCTCCAAATGGATTTCTCTATTGTGGCTATACTAATGATCTGATCCGATTCAGATTTGGGCCTCTGATAGATTTGGAATTTTCTATGATTCTGCATTTGAAGTTTTTTGTTAATTTCAAAATTGTGGACGCTCGTTAAAAAAATGTGAAGCCCAAATTCTATCAGAGCGAAAAGGAACGTGATGAGTCACTCTTGACGCGACCCTCCTTTAACACCCTCACTCTGTCATTACACATATAATTTATGTAAAATTTTTAAATGTTTTTATCTGTTTTTACATTTGCAATTTTTGCTACATCTATCATCTACATAACTTGTCACATTAACACGCCGTTTCGTTCTCCGCGTACACTGCACCATGCAGGGTGTGTGAGCGAGATAGAGAATCAGGCGACCAAGGGGTTGGCGCCTAGCTGCTGGACAATTTATACGAAACTTCATTATTAAATTTATATTTTTCATTTATTTCAATATTTTGACTTTTGTCTTTCAAAGAATAAATAGGGTGTATTGTATATTTTTGTTTTTAAAATTTTTTTTTTGTTTGGTCTTTGTACAATCCATCTCCTATATATTAAGAATAATAAGCTTGTCTATGCCAGCCCAGCAAGTGTGATACCGCCGCAAAGCAATATTTCACACAAGTGGGAAGCGTCGCCTAGCCTAGCTGCTCCATTCTCTGGCGCTCAACCGCTCGCAGTTCTGCCATGATGGTAGCCGGGAAATTCCTGGTTGCCTCCCAGTTACTCGGGGTCAAGAGCATGTACGGCACAAAGCTATGTTTGAATATCGCCCCCCCCAGGGCGTCTTTCAGCTGGTGACGCTGCGCTGCGCTCCTCCTCCATGTTGTGTCCGCACCATGAGCACTCTGCGGAGTCCTCATGCCCGAAGTGGTGCAGATAGCTTCGAAAGCAGCCGTGGCCGCTGGGGAGCTGTGTCAGGTAGAACTTAATCGACCATGCTTCCTAGCAACCCTTGATTCAATTGATGGGATAAGCTTTTAGTAGACGTATCCCAGCAGTGTGGCCACTTCCTAAGGCTCTGTAGCTTGCATGCCATGCGCACCTACCTCTTGACTGCCACTTCAATGCCTCTGCTTTGCGTTTCCCGGTGGAAGGTGGAGTGCTACTCCGCTAGGTACTCGAATGGTGCTAAGCCTGCAATCACGTGAGCAGCCTCTTCCGAGACTGTTCGGAAGACTCTGATTATCCGCAGTGAAGAAAGGAGGTGAGAGGCTGCCAGCCCCCTGGCATAGCTTGCTGTCTGGAGGGCCTTTGCCGAGATTGGCACCGCGTAGAGCATCACTGATCTAGTAACACTCAACAGTAAACGCCGTCTCCATTGCTTGGGTACTCGGATATTCAACATTAGTCTTGATAGATATCTGTTGCTGGATGCCGCCTTCGACTTCGAGTAGGCCAGATGTCCTCGGATGCAGAGCCGTGTGTCTATCAGGACGCCAAGGTACTTGATAGCTCGCTGTGATGTCACCAAGGTGCCTGCCACCGTGATGTCAACCTTCTTCCGGCTAGATATTAGATACTGCCTAATCAATAGCCAAATCGATATAGCCATATCTGTCTGTGGATCTTTGTCGGGTCAGGGTAGTATAACGACCGCCAGCGGCCGGTCTGTCATTTATGTCTCTGTTTGGTTCATCTTGCTGCTGAACCTGCTGCGTCTAAGCAACTCGCTTCGTCATCCGCTCATGTTCGGCTCAGAAACCGCACCGAGCTACTCTATGATGCTTTCACACTCTTCCTATGACCCTATGCTTAGGGCATGCCCTTGGCTCTGCATTTTTTAGTCTGAACCTAATCATCATCGTTTTCGATGCCGCGTACCGCCGCTACTTATTATAAATAAAATAAAAATAAAATACATAAAATTGAAGTTCCATCTAATTATCTCGACTCTTTACTTAAAATCATAAATAACAATAGCTATTAAAAACGCTTAATAGCTTTTACATTTGTGCCCCGACGTGATTGTGCAATAATTAATTGATCTGTACAATTACAAACTACATATAAACTAAATAATTCTCAATTGCCGTTCGTTTTTCTGGTTTCGCTCGCCTGTACATAGCCAGTGCCATCAACTACATAGCTGCTCTACAAGCAATTAAACATACACCCGCCCTTGCATACACGAATTGCGCTTGCGTTTATTACGCGCTTTGTTTTTTTTTTTCCTCTTCCCGCACGCTTGCGGGATTCGGCGTTGGAGACAGTTCATGCGCTGGAAAAAATTTTATTCTGTGTCCTTTTATATTTTTTTTGTGTGTAGGTGCATTAATTGGTCATCTATGTAGATGTGTGAACAAATTTTATACGAATTTTAAAATGAAGTTCATGCCTTTATTTATGATAATGACGCGGGTGACTAGCGAAATGGACCAGAGCTGTGGGAGGTGGTAAAATGTGATTTTCGGTTGGTCGGTCAACCAATTTTAGGTCAGGCGTCTCTCCATAGATTTTGATAAGCAATAATTTAAACGACGGCTAGTTAATTCACTTTTTCACAAAAATAACACAGGATATAATTTTTTTTTACTTTTCTTGAGTTTTTTAAAGTCAAAACTTTATATAAATAACGCACAAAAATCATCATTTATGCAATTGGGAGCTTAATATTTCCCAGTCGGTAAGCTGAAACCACAAGCTGGATCAAAATGGTCCAAATGGTTTTAAATGGTCCAGTAAAATTTTCAAAATGCTAAAATTATATACCACCAAATTAAATATGGGAATCTGGTAGATATGGTCATTTTCTACTAGTCGTTTATGTCTATCTACAAAATTGTGGCGTGGAAGGGGGCGTGGCAAAATTTTGAAATACACTTGTACTTAAGTGTTATCATAGGAGGTGGGACAGAAATTTTGGTTGCTCAAGCTCTATAGTCTCTTAGATCCAGGCGTTCATTTGGACGAATAGGCTAAGTCGACGCGTTGGTGTGTGAGAGAGAGCGAGAGGGAACGATGCTTCTCCAAATGGATTTCTCTATTGTGGCTATACTAATGATCTGATCCGATTCAGATTTGGGCCTCTGATAGATTTGGAATTTCTCTATGATTCTGCATTTGAAGTTTTTTGTTAATTTCAAAATTGTGGACGCTCGTTAAAAAAATGTGAAGCCCAAATTCTATCAGAGCGAAAAGGAACGTGATGAGTCACTCTTGACGCGACCCTCCTTTAACACCCTCACTCTGTCATTACACATATAATTTATGTAAAATTTTTAAATGTTTTATCTGTTTTTACATTGCAATTTTTTGCTACATCTATCATCTACATAACTTGTCACATTAACACGCCGTTTCGTTCTCCGCGTACACTGCACCATGCAGGGTGTGTGAGCGAGATAGAGAATCAGGCGACCAAGGGGTTGGCGCCTAGCTGCTGGACATTCTATACGAAACTTCATTATTAAATTTATATTTTTTCATTTATTTCAATATTTTGGACTTTTGTCTTTCAAAGAATAAATAGGGTGTATTGTATATTTTTGTTATTTAAAATTTTTTTTTTGTTTGGTCTTTGTACAATCCATCTCCTATATATTAAGAATAATAAGCTTGTCTATGCCAGCCCAGCAAGTGTGATACCGCCGCAAAGCAATATTTCACACAAGTGGGAAGCGTCGCTCAGCCTAGCTGCTCCATTCTCTGGCGCTCAACCGCTCGCAGTTCTGCCATGATGGTAGCCGGGAAATTCCTGGTTGCCTCCCAGTTACTCGGGGTCAAGAGCATGTACGGCACAAAGCTATGTTTGAATATCGCCCCCCCCAGGGCGTCTTTCAGCTGGTGACGCTGCGCTGCGCTCCTCCATGTTGTGTCCGCACCATGAGCACTCTGCGGAGTCCTCATGCCCGAAGTGGTGCAGATAGCTTCGAAAAGCAGCCGTGGCCGCTGGGGAGCTGTGTCAGGTAGAACTTAATCGACCATGCTTCCTAGCAACCCTTGATTCAATTGATGGGATAAGCTTTTAGTAGACGTATCCCAGCAGTGTGGCCACTTCCTAAGGCTCTGTAGCTTGCATGCCATGCGCACCTACCTCTTGACTGCCACTTCAATGCCTCTGCTTTGCGTTTCCCGGTGGAAGGTGGAGTGCTACTCCGCTAGGTACTCGAATGGTGCTAAGCCTGCAATCACGTGAGCAGCCTCTTCCGAGACTGTTCGGAAGACTCTGATCATCCGCAGTGAAGAAAGGAGGTGAGAGGCTGCCAGCCCCTGGCATAGCTTGCTGTCTGGAGGGCCTTTGCCGAGATTGGCACCGCGTAGAGCATCACTGATCTAGTAACACTCAACAGTAAACGCCGTCTCCATTGCTTGGGTACTCGGATATTCAACATTAGTCTTGATAGATATCTGTTGCTGGATGCCGCCTTCGACTTCAAGTAGGCCAGATGTCCTCGGATGCAGAGCCGTGTGTCTATCAGGACGCCAAGGTACTTGATAGCTCGCTGTGATGTCACCAAGGTGCCTGCCACCGTGATGTCAACCTTCTTCCGGCTAGATATTAGATACTGCCTAATCAATAGCCAAATCGATATAGCCATATCTGTCTGTGGATCTTTGTCGGGTCAGGCAGTATAACGACCGCCAGCGGCCGGTCTGTCATTTATGTCTCTGTTTGGTTCATCTTGCTGCTGAACCTGCTGCGTCTAAAGCAACTCGCTTCGTCATCCGCTCATGTTCGGCTCAGAAACCGCGCCGAGCTACTCTATGATGCTTTCACACTCTTCCTATGACCCTATGCATAGGGCATGCCCTTGGCTCTGCATTTTTAGTCTGAACCTAATCATCATCGTTTTCGATGCCGCGTACCGCCGCTACTTATTATAAATAAAATAAAATAAAATACATAAAATTGAAGTTCCATCTAATTATCTCGACTCTTTACTTAAAATCATAAATAACAATAGCTATTAAAAACGCTTAATAGCTTTACATTTGGTGCCCCGACGTGATTGTGCAATAATTAATTGATCTGTACAATTACAAACTACATATAAACTAAATAATTCTCAATTGCCGTTCGTTTTTCTGGTTTCGCTCGCCTGTACATAGCCAGTGCCATCAACTACATAGCTGCTCTACAAGCAATTAAACATACACCCGCCCTTGCATACACGAATTGCGCTTGCGTTTATTACGCGCTTTGCCTTTTGTTTTCCTCTTCCCGCACGCTTGCGGGATTCGGCGTTGGAGACAGTTCGTGCGCTGGAAATTTCTGACAGCAATTATTATATAGGCTTGGATTTGTTGGAAAAAAGGTTTAATAATCGCCTTTAATAATACTGAGATCCTTGGGCTACAGGCTGTGGAGAATGGGTCGGTGTCGATGCTTCGGGAGATATCGGACAAATTTAACGCTCATATTCGGGCGCTCCAGGCGTTGATGCATTATTGGATGCATTATTGTCCAGGTGCTGCTGCGTAAACTTGATCCAGCGACTCAAGCCAAGTAGGAGGAACGTTTAGAGGATGCAGCTTTCGTCAACCTGATTCCGTCATGGGGAGTCTATGGCCTCTATGGCAACCTATGCGCCGAGCAGTCAGGTGGGCAGGAGTAAGAAACCTAACAATTCTAAATCTACACTTGTTGCATTTAATCAAACTATGTCAGGCTGCGTGCTGTGCAATGACAGCACTCACGAAATAAATCATTGTCCCCAGTTCATAGCACTGTCCCCCTCAAATCGCCATAAAAAAGCCTTCTTTATGTGAAAATTGCCTCAAGGCAGGCCATCGATTGAGTCAATGCAGCTCCAGCAAATGCCGTACCTGTGAGCGTAGGCGCCACACTCTCCTGCACTTCGGAGGCCCTGAAACTACTGCAGCCCAAGGTGGATCTGTGCCACTTGGCACTTTTTTCTCCGTCTACGTCGTCGCATCATCCCTTCACCGAGTCCTCTGCTGCAGCTTCTACATCTTCTGCACTTATTACCCAGGATCTCAGTAATGATGTTGTTCTGCTAGCCACGGCAACTGACTTGGTCAGAAATCGTTCCGGAGTTTTCGTTCCCTGCCGAGCGTTGCTTGACTCCGGCTCGCAGCTCCACGTGATAACTTCTCGGTTTGCAAATCAGCTTCAGCTTCGTAAAATCAAATCATCGACATCGGTATCAGGAATAGGTGACCCTACCTTTGTCACGGATGGAGTTTCAGTCAACGTTAGCCTGCACTCTCGGTCATCGGAATACTCAACTCTCATCCCTGCTGTCGTAGCCTCTATCATAACCGATCGGCAGCCAAGCTTCGGAATAGACACTCGCAACTGGAATATTCCATCAAACCTGCCACTAGCTGATCCAGAGTTTTATAGACCTCAGCGTGTCGATCTTCTAATTGGCGGCAGCCTGTTTTACGAGCTTCTCTGTATTGATCAGGTCAAGTTATTGCCAGGATTGCCCTTAATTCAGAAGACTCGCTTGGGAAGGGTCGTATCTGGAGGTTGTTACCGTGGAAAGGAGGAGTCCTCTTTAATGGTTTCGCGCGCCCGGTCGTAGTTACTGAGGATAACCTGGACGAGAGACTTGAGGTACTGTTGAGACGTTTTTGGGAGGTGGAAAATTGCACCGAAGCCATAGTATAGTCTTCCCAAAGAAGAGCTAGATTGTGAAGCTCACTTTTTGTTCAGCATTTCCGCCGATTGCAAACCGGCGATTATTGTGTTCGGCTGCCAGCAAAATGAAATCTGGATCTCTTGGGAGAATCTTACCATCAAGCGCTGCGCAGGTTCTTATCTCATGAACGGAAGTTGGATCGTCATCCTGATGTAAAGTCTCTGTATGCTGCCTTCATAAATGAGTACCTTGACCTAGGCCACATGTCTCTCGTTCCGGCTGAGTCAATCAACGCCTGTCGATATTTTTTGCCTCATCATTGCGTCACGAAAAGAGGATAGTTCTACAACCAAGCTTCGGGTCGTTTTCGATGGATCCGCATCAACTTCATCTGGCTATTATTTTTAAACCACGTTTTAATGTTCGGGCCCGTTCGAGCAAAATCATCTAATAATAATATATATATATAATATATAATATATATATATATATTATATATATATATATATATATATATATAAAAATAAGTCGGGTTTCTTAATGACGTAATAACTCCAGAACGCACGAACCGATTTCCACGGTTTTGCATTCGTTGGAAAGGTCTCGGCTCCGTGAGAATGATAGCAAAAGAAAAATTCACGAAAATTTTAATAGAAAAGCGGGAAAATGTATTTGTATTATCTACTATATACTAAATAGAGCGCCATCTATGATACATAGCATGTACTACAAACCAATATTTTAAGTAGGCGCCGGTGCGTAATACATTGCTTGACAGCTACTCATTATTCTCTGCTCAGTTAATTTCATGTGACAAACCGGGATTGTGTTCACTGTGAAAATAAATTTAAAAAGTTATTCGTTTCCTCATATTTCTATTGGAAACCATCAAATCAATCACGTGTATTGTGAACAGGCATTTGTCTTTAAGGTGGTAAGTTGAACTGTGTAAATTATGTCGATCGTGCATTTGAGGTTGAATTCACCACTCTGTCCACAGTCCAAAATGCCTTTAAGACGACGTTCGAACATCGGCCTCCGCACAAGACATGCAAGCCAGCAACAAGTGTATTTACAGAACTTAATAGAAAGACAAAACATAATAAGAGAACACGTGAGGACACGAAGATCATTGGCATCATACAATCGCTTGGCATTCCAATATGATCCCACTGCGAACTACAGTGATAATGAAAATTTAGATATTGGACCAATGACGACTATATGCCGATATTGCAATGCGTTAAAGTTCAAAAAGAGAAACGGCTGGACTGTGCTGCGCAAGTGGAAAAGTCAAACTAGATCCATTACTTACACCACCACAGCCACTGAAACCATTGTTCGATGGAAGTGATCCCGATTCCAGCCATTTTCTTCGACACATCCTTGAATACAATAACTGCTTTCGCATGACTTCCTTTGGAGCTAATATCATTCGAGAAGGCGGCTTCATGCCGACTTTGCAAGGTAAAAAGATACAACACACATAACCAATCACTCACACCAACACAATGAATTGCAACACGTAACAACTACATATACACCACACACTACACCATAAAACGATCAGAAGTTACACCGTATTCTTCAACAAATGATTGTTTGTAATTAAAGATTCAAGGACAAATATATCATTTGCATGGTTCAATGGTGCCAACACCAGAAGAACCGCATTAATTTCTCCAAATATACTTCATTGCGTCGATGGTGGATCAGCTGAATGTGCGGTGCAATATACAGGGAACACAACATTTAAAGAGACGAATTATTGAACAGTTGCAAGCATTTTTTCACGCAAATAATGCTGTGGTTAATATGTTCAAAACAGCATTGGAACGAATGCCATCGGATACGCACAAATTTGTCATAAGAGCGGATTGTACCCCAACAGGTGAACATGTGCGAAGATTCAATGCACCCACCGTTAATGATGTTGCTGCAATTATTGTTGGCGATCAAACTAATTCGCGAGACATTGTCGTTCAGCGAAGAAGCAATATCATGCATCGTGTAAACGAGACACATCGTTTGTACGATGCGTTACAATATCCAATCATTTATTGGCAAGGGCAAAGACGGATACGACATCACGTTGAAGATGGTCGATCCAATTACAGGTACAATATTCACACAATAATTATTGCTATTATTGGTTTCCATGAACAATTCATTTAATTTTGCATTTTCAGGCGTATCAACGAATAAAAATCTAAGCGCAATGAATTACTATGCGTATCGTATGATGATTCGTACACATGAGGAGAATGTCGTTCTAAAAGTGCCGTCGGCTATTCCAGCAATTCGCTGTCGACATGTATGTTAAAGTCGAGACCGAACGTTTAGCGTATATCCGATTCAATCAGGCAAAGCTACGATCTGAGGACACTTATGTACATGATGCTATTCATTCAGATGGTGATGTTCAAAATATTGGACGTCTGACGATTCTCCCACATCTTATATCGGAAGCCCACGCCACATGCACGAATACGCTCAAGACGCTATGACGTACGTGCAAAATTATGGAACACCGGATCTATTTATTACGTTCATGCAATCCGAAGTGGAAGGAAATTGAACGTGAATTGGAACCGGGCCAAAACCGCAAGATCGCCATGACATAATCGCCAGAGTATTTCAGCAAAACTCAAGGTTATGATGGATGTGCTTTACTAAGTATCGGGTTTTGGTGACACACGTTGTTATATGTACTCGGTGGAATGGCAGAAGCGTGGACTACCGCATGCTCATATCCTAATTTGGTTGTTGAACAAATTACGTTCAAATGAAGTGGATGACATCATATCAGCTGAAATTCCTGATCCAGTCACTGATCCCCACCTACACGACATTGTGACGACACAGATGGTGCATGGACCGTGCGGTGCATTAAATCCATTATCGCCTTGCATGGCTGAACTAAAATGTGGTTTACCAAAGAGCACTTCAATGAAACGGATAATTTGCGAACACGCATAACGCTTCGATTCAGTATTTACTTTGGATTCACTTTCATTTACTTAGAGAAGTTCAACTAAATAACACTTCATTTTTGTAATCGAAATGAAATTTTTCCTTTTCAAATATAAAACAAAACAAAATTGTTCTTCATCTTTTAATCCCCAAACGAAATGTTACATAAAAAC
This sequence comes from Drosophila bifasciata, assembly GCA_009664405.1. Taxonomy (NCBI): domain Eukaryota; kingdom Metazoa; phylum Arthropoda; class Insecta; order Diptera; family Drosophilidae; genus Drosophila; species Drosophila bifasciata. Next base: position 19,923,737 of record CM019044.1, read on the forward strand.
GAAGCCATCTGGTGGCGAAACGGAGTTCGCCGGGTTTGCTAGTATATATATATATATATATATATATATACATATATATATATATATATATATCTTCTCGAGTTACAATGGGTGTATGCTTAAAACGGATAATATACTCTGACTTCTTGCGCTAGTAACTATATATATATATATAACGAGAAGACTTTCGCACCGAATTGATCTGCAGCGATCTTGATTGCAACTAAGTCATTGAGGTTGGTACTTTCCTTCATCCTTTCTCTTTCTATCAAAAGCTCGTTTATTTTTATCTTGCAATGACTGAATATTGTTCCTAGCATCTTGACTGATCACGCTCTTCATCTAGCTCATCTACGAGAGACTGCTGCACCAATTCTCTCAACTCAGTTACGTCAGTGATACGCAGGTTAGTAGTTTAAACGGGGTTACCTTCGTGCTCCTAGGCTCAATATTATTAATCATCTGTTGCACTCTACCCACGTGCCTTTACCAATTCCCTGGACTTTCCAAACTCAACTTTGACAGCATCGGTACAACAATCTTGTTGTACCTGTACGCATGTAGCTATTAACATATGCTGTATTTTCTGCTTCTCACAGTACTCCTTAAATAAGTGCGATGTGAAAGCCGCGCCATGGTCCGTTCCAACTCTGAATGGGTACTACGTACCTCAGTACCACGTGTGGGATACAACCAAACGTATTTTGAAAACGCTCCAACCACAGCTAAAAACGTGATTGTATGGGAGTAAAGTACCCTTCTTGCCTGCCTTCTTTGGTATTAACTAAAATACACTACACACAGCCGCCCACTACTCTGGCTACTTTATCTTTTAGCTTAGGAATGAAATAAGATTTCTCTATCAGATCTTGAGTTTTCTTCACCGAAATATGTCCCTGTCTGTGTGCAATCTGATTATTTCCGATTCCATTTGAGATGGGACCACTATTATTTCTCGGTTTGGATCTTTAAACAATACTTGGCTAGCTTTATAATAATCCTCGAATCCCTGTTTCTCTACCAGATTCCTTATTATTCGTGTCCATTCATCCGCCCACTTCATCCATTCATCCTTAAGCCTGTGCATAACACTTTCTGTGCGTGTTCGTGTCGCATCTTTGATCCTGAACGATGTTCTATTTCATAGTTATAATCTTGAAGATACATCGCCCACCTAGCTACTCTTTAAAGGAACTTTTTCTTTTACATCGTCATAGCGAATGCTTTACAGTCCGTAATGATTTTAAATTTCAATCCCAAAACATATATACGCCATTTAGTTAATGCTCCTATCACTGCTAAAACCTCTTGTATGAATGAAAGTTTTCCTCACATGGCTTTTGTCGGGCTTCCCAGCCCGATGTTTAGGTATAAAAACTTGTTGTTAGTTAGAGAAGCAGCCTAACGTAAATCTACCTACATATGTTTGCTTATTCGATTGAACACTGTATTGTAAATAGTGTAATTGCTTATGCTTATGGTTACGCTTATGCTCATTTCGCTACTACAGCTGCAGCATCTATGCTGTTCTCCCCTCTCTCTCTCTCTCTCTATCTATCGCTCGCACTCGGCTCAGCAGCAGCCCGAGCTTCTTTCGTTCTCTCTACCTCTTTGCAGTGGGGCACGGGCAATTCGGTCCGCCTGCCCCTCAAGCAGTCTGGATGTAACTATCATAGTTTTCGGTGCATTTTTATACCCCAGCTACACACGCGTATTGCCGCTATCTCATATAATAAATAAAATTGTATTTCCAATTGAAATCCTCGGCTCTTTTATTTAAAACCTACCTTTTTGCAATAGCTATTAAAAACGCTTAATAGCTCAACAGCTTTGTTTCTTTCTCATGAACATCACCGGGTGCCACTGACCATCTTCTGGGTCTTTTTGCAATAATACAGCCCCCAAAACCTAACTTAGATGCGTCTGTGTGTATCTCTGTAGACCATTTAGGATTATACAATCTTAACACTGGTTTGCTAGTGAGATCGGCTTTTAATTGCTCAAATGCTACTCGCTGCAAATTCTTAAAGTCCAACCTTAAATCTTTTCTTAGTAAATCTGAGTATCCTTCAACGAACTTCCTGAAATACGAAGTCAACCCAATGAATCTTTGTATATATTTTTTCTATCCTTTTGGTATGGGAAAATTTTGCTACACACCTTGTTTTTTCCTCGCTAGGTATTTTTGTTTCCAATTTCTATAATATACCCCAAAAAACTACCGTGCTCTGCAAAATTTGACCTTTACTTCAGTTTATCTTTAAACCATTTTTTTCCTGCTACTTCCAGAACTCTTTTCAACTTCTGTAAGCCTTCCCCAATATCTTTACTTGGTATAATTATATCGTCCATGTATGCTACAGCGTCACCCTTCTGAAAAATTTCTCTCATTACCGCTACTTTAAAACGGGTAAAACTTGCTGGCGAATTTGAAATTCCAAATGGCACTAGCTGGAACTTATATTGCCCTTTCTGCGTTACAAACGCTGCATACTTTCGTGACTGCCTTTTCACTGATAAGTGGAAATAGCCGTTGGTTAAATCTAACGTGGTGAAAATTGAAGCTCCTTGCAACTTATCGATAGCGTCCTGCATCTAAGCCATTGGAAAGTTATCCCGCACTAATTTTCGTACAATTTTGCGATAATCGCAGCATAAACGTTTCTGCCCATTCTTATTCGGCACTATCCGGAGAAGCATATTCCAAAGTACTGGGATTATTGATTGATTGATTATTTTTTTCGTTAACCACGCATTAACCTGCTCGTCTACTATGTTTTGCTCGCTATACGCGTTACGCCTGGGATGCTAATATATAGGCAAATTATTAGTTAGCACGATTGTCATCTCTATCGGAGATTGTACATTACGCCTCGGCTTGCATTCCTCAATAATTTTTCTTACTTCACCTCTCTGCGAATAAGGCAAGTGCGACAAATCCACGGCTATCGCTTCATTCTGCTTGCCATACACAAACTCTGAAACTCATTCCGCTACTCCGTGCCCCACTAAGTAATTGTTTTGCATAAATTGTTCCATTCCACTGTCAGTGCACACTCTTCCTGCTCTTGTATCCTTTGACTTACGTCTTCTGAGCTTTCACCTGAGAACTGCGATACACTGCCTCCACTGCCTCCTTTCAATGCAAGCCAGGACCTACCTGAATTAACAGTGTCTGCTTGACGCCTTTGACCCAGTCAATTATATTTTCTTCGCGCCTATCATTTCTACCTGTCATTTAATACATCTTCGATCTTTACTTCATCACCTTCTTCCTCATTGTTCCGATTGGGTGGCATTCAACCATTCAACCATGAGCCATTAGTATGTCCTGCAATTCGATTCTTTAATCGCCGTTTCTCTCAATTCTTCTGCTTCTCTTTTTCAGTTACTGAATTTTGCGTCTAATATCTCGCACGCACAGTCTTTCCGGTCACCTCGCTGCCTTCTTTGCGTAGACAGCACTTGCTATCCTCCAGCTACCTTTGCTGCTCCACGTATTCCACTTTGTCCAAATGTCTACCGCCAACGATCCTGCCTACTGCACGTTTCTGAACACCCACAAAGTCTTGTATAGCCTCCGAATTGGGTACTGGCTTTCTCTATCGCCTTCTCCGCTGCTTCCGTCGTTCCTCCTGATTCGGTTCGCTTCGGTTTTTCTTCTCGTCTTTGCCGATCTGCAGCGATCGTTGAACTCTTGTTCTCTCCTTCTGTCTTACGACGACAGCTTTTTGATCCTCTTCCTTTTGTATAGTCTGTTGTTGGCTCTGTTAGCTCAACAGATTTTGCTACTGTCTGCTGCTTTTTCCCAAATCCTACATGTATGCATTTAGGAACTGCTTCTGATGAAATTAATGCGTATTTGAAAACATCTAATTTTTGGCACTCTGAGAAAACACTTAGATTGACTACAAATGTACGTGTTCAATTGAAAAACGAGAAAGAACGTACGGAGTCGCTTCGAACGCGACTCTACTTTTATACCCGTACTCAGTGATTTATGTGGAATTTTAAAATGTTTTCAGTTTTTACATTTTACATTTTTTGCTACATCTGTCATCGACATCTACATCTACATCATCTACATCAGTTCTCACAACAACACACGTACACTGCACGAGGCAGCATTTTTGAGCGTGAGTGTGTGTGTGAGAGAATCTGCTGCGACAATCAACCCCAATAAATGACTTAAGCAGCAAAACGGACGGGGAAACACAGAACGGCGGGGAAACACTGAATGAACGAAAATTCATTTGATCATTGTGGCTACAATAATGATCCGATGTGAACCAAATTCGGGAATCTGGTAGATATGATCATTTCCTTTGATACTGCATTTTTGGTTTTTTTCTATCTTCAAAATTGTGGATTTTCGTCTTTTGTGGGGGCGGAAGGGGGCGGGGCGAAATTTTGAAATACACTTGTTCAGGTTCGGTATTACAGGAGTCTGGGCAAAAAGTTTGGTTGCTCTAGCTCTTATAGTCTCTGAGATCCAGGCGACACAAAATACAAAACCAAATCGTCTCGATTTTTGTGTGAGTGCGAATAAGAGGGAGCGAAGTTTTTTCGTACATTTGCCTCTATTGTGGCTATATTAATGATCCGATCCGATTCAGATTTGGGCCCCTGATAGATATGGGCTGTCTCTATGATTCTGCATTTTTAGTTTTTGTTATTTTTCAAAATTGTGGCCGCCACAGATGTGCGCCCTTTGTGGGGGCGGAAGTGGGCGGGGCGAAATTTTGAAACACTTTTCTAGGAGTGAGATACCACATCAGACTGGATAAAAGTTTGGTTGCTCTAGCTCTTATAGCCTTCGAGCAATGGGCGACAAACAAGACGGACAGACAGCAATTAGCACAAATACAATATACCCTTTTACTCTTCGAGTACGGGTATAATTATGTTTCAGCAGATTGGTTTTCCAGACAACTGTTAGACCGTTAATGTAAGGAATACTTTGAAGGAATACTTGATTCAGAGTGTGTTTCCAAATCTATACTATAAATTAGTAAAAAATCTGTGTGTATGCATCTATCTCCGCAACGCGTGTACCAAATTGCATGCGGTAATAAAAATATCTCAAATTTGGTCTAAAAATATGGGTTTGAATGCCTATTTCATTAAATTTTTATAACTTTTTGTGTGAATTTGTGCAATTTGTGCAATTTGTGTAATTTGTATAATTATTTGTTGCTTACACCAGCTGTCGGGTTTCCCAGCCCGATGTTTAGTCATAAAATCTTCATGTAAAAGTTAGTGGAGCAGCCAACCAATTTTCTAGTTCGATTTCACACTGTATTTTAAATATTGTTATTGCTTACGCTTATGCTCGTTTCGCTACTACAGCTGCAGCATTAATGCTGTTCTCTCCCCTCTCTCTCTCTCTCTCTCTCTCGCTCTCTCTCTCTCTCTATCTATCGCTCGCACTCGGCTCAGCAGCAGCACGAACTTGTTTCGTTCTCTCTATCGCTTGCATTAGGGCACGGGCAATTCGGTCCGCCTGCCCTCTGTCAGTCTGGATTTAAGTATCATAACTTTCGGTTTATTTCATACCCCAGATATACACGCGTACTGCTGCTATCTCATATAATTAATAAAATTGTATTTCCAATTGAGAATATTCTCGGCTCTTTTATTTAAAAACTAAAATTTACAATAGCTATTAAAAAAGCTTATTAGCTTAACATTTGGGGACCCCGACGTGATTGTGCAATAATTAATTGATCAGTACAATCACTAACTGCATTTAAACATAATAATATCCGTTCGTTCGTCTGGTTTTGCTCGTCTGTACTTAGCCAGTGCCCTCGACCACATAGTTGCTATACAAGCATATACACCAGCCGCTCTTACATAGACAGATTGCGCTTGAGGTTCCCGTTTGTTACGCGCGTTTCATTTGCGTTCCTTTTCCGCTACGAACGTTTCTAGAGCGGCTGCTGGTATGGACGCTGCCAACGACACTATGGTGACAGTGACCAGGGAGCAAAACAGGGTGTCTTTTCTGAGGATGAAGTCAACGGAACTCTATGAGAAGGTTAAGAGATTGACTACCGCTTGGGAAAAGACTTCGGTGTGTGATTATTGCTCACTAGTGGGGAAATTGGAGCAGATTGACAAGCTTGCAATTTGAGATATTGCACAACAAACTCGAGGAATTGGACTGCAGCGAGTTTCACAGCGGATTGTGCGATACCTTTGAAGCGCTTTCCAGTGCTCACAAGGCTTCGATTAGCCGTGAAATCGATAGGATTAGCGGATATATGCCTCTGAACTCTACGGTTGCTGGACCAAATAAGTATCATATATATCACTTTTGCGTCAATATTTCCGGTAATAAATTTAGACCGTACTATTATAGCGATAGTTAGGCAGACCACGATGCTTTGCTCTTTAATAATGTTCTTTTCACTGAATTTAACCGCAAACGAGAAAGCACGTGTTGTGTTTTAAAGCGACACTTATATCCGTACTCAGTCAGTACACATGTGATTTACATACATATTTACATACAGTCACCAAAGCAAAGACTCATGGTGCTATTTCGTATAAATGAACGCCTGGATCTCAGAGACTATAAGAGCTACAGCCACCAAACTTTGTGTCCAGACTCCAGTGATATTAATTCAGTGCAAGTTTATTTCAAAATTTCGATCCGCCCCATCCCGCCCCACAAAAGACGAAAATCCACAATTTTGAAGAAAAAATTCAGTATCGTAGAGAATTATCATATCTACCAGATTGCCGAATCTGGTTCAGATCGGATCATTATTGTAGCCACAGGTTAGTTTAGGTTAGGATAAGGCGGTAGCGGAAGGGGAGAGACCTCCCCCCCCGCTCACTTGATTCACTTGGATCATTGTGATGCCGCATGGGCGCAAGCCCCTTCTCCTGGCCTCAAACGTGGTGAGCAACTTGGTGCCGAGCTAAGGGCAGTCCCATCCGATGGCCTGGATGCATTTAGATAGAATCCCCGGCTTGGTTTCGAAAGGTCCGAAATGTCTGTAAGGGAAAGGGCCCCGAGGAACCGTAGTCTTCGGTTTCCCAGGGCCGGGCAGAGACAGAAGAAGTGGTGAACCGACTCCTCCCCTCCTCCTCGTCCCTACAACTTCTGCAGAAGTCGTAGTGAGGGATCAACAGTCTTGCAGCGTGTGTGCCGATCTGCCAGTGCCCCGTGATGGCTCGGGCTCGACTGACGGCGGAGCAATATGCTCTGCTGAGTCTATATAGCTCTTCCGAGCGTTTTTGAACGATTTGGCCAGACCGCTCTTGAAGTTTTACATGTGATGGCGAGCTGCTATCGCCAGTCGGCAATTGTTTCTAACTTTGAGAGATCAGTGTAAAAGTGGATCGGGTTTTCAGGTCCAGGTTCGCCCCTCTCCCAGTCCTGCCTGAACGGGATGGATACTTGGAAAGGCGTCGAGAGGTAGTCACTTGGGAAGCAGTCGTCTGTCCTCTCTGGAAGTTGCTGCGGGAGTTTTGTGAGGATTCTCGAGTGGCCGACCACGGAGGTATTCACAGTTTGGATTTTTTTTCATTCTGAGGGCGGAGAGCGTTGCAACCTTTTTCCCCATAAGTTCTACAGGTAGAAGGTACAGCATGGTATCGAGGACTTCACTTTGGGGTAGTGCGTATTCCGCCCGTTATGCATAGCTCTGTCATGCGTTGGACTCTTGTGAGTTTATCAAGACAAGTCTTGTCAGGGCTGGCCACCAGACCACTACCCCGTAGATCAGGATTGGTCGTATGATGGCGGTGTATAGCCATCGGACTATGCACGGGGTCATGTCCCACTTTAGACCGATGGTTTTCCTGGAGGTGTAGAGGGCAACTGTGGCCTTCTTGACCCTGTCCTCTATGCTCAGCTTCCAGTCGAGCTTCCTATCGAGGATAAGGCCAAGGTATTTGTCTTGGTTGCTGAAAACTAGCGGCTCTCCGCATAGTTTCGGTGGGGTAAGTGTCGGAATCTTGCATTTCCTGGTGAATAGTACAAGTTCCGTCTTAGATGGGTTAGCACTTAGCACTTTGTGAGAGTGTTTGTCATGCACTCGCATAGGGTCTGTGGAAACTTCCCAGAGAATGCTATAGCGACGTCATCCGCATACGCCACCACGCGGCATCCGCCACCCTCTATCTCCCGCAGCAGCACATTCACTGCTACGTTCCATAGAAGGGGCGACAGGACTCCGCCCCTGCGAGGTGCCTCTGTTGTCAAACCTGGTGGAGGTTGACGTCCCCAGTGATGCCTCAACGGTCCTGCACTGCAGCATCTGATCGATGAGACTCACCGTCCGGGAGTCAACCCCAGGTCAGTCAGTGCTCTCGTGAAGGCGGACGGGATGATGTTATTGAAAGCCGCTTCTATGTTAAGAAAGGCTACCAGGGTATATTCCTTTGCAGCTGAGGGACGATTCGATGATTGATGTGATCGCATGTAGGGCCGTTTCGGTGGATATTCCCTCCGATAGGCATGCTTTGATTCGGCGAAATGGTCGCCCTGAGATGCAGACTTAAAAGCCGTTCCATCGCTTTCAGGAGGAAGGACGACAGGCTTATTGGTCTCAAATCTTTAGGGGCAGTGTGCGAGGGCTTGCCTGGTGCCGTCTGGTCACGCTGATTTGTAGGGCTTGAAGCTTTTTATTGCCCAGGATATATTCTCCTGACTTAACAGGTTCAGAATTAAGCCCGTGGCATTAGAAGGATGCGCTCTGTAGGTTGGTCTGTTTACAGCGCAGCCTGGGAAATGTGTACTGAGGGAGGAGGCTTAGCGACTCGGAACTGGATGTCGTCCAGGATTGGTCGGCTTTCCTCAAATAGCCCAAGGTTGGAGTTGATTTCGAGAGTACTTTACGTTAGGCTTCGGAGTTACTCTCGATTTCGGTGCAGAACTGGCGCCTTGACGCGCGTTTGGCTTTCCTGAGTTCTTTGTTGTATGTTGACAGACTTTCCTTATATTCGGTCCAGTTCTGCTCAACGTTAAGAGCTTTTGCTTTGTTAAAAAGTCTCCGTGATGATCTCGGAACTCTCCCAGCGTCGGAGTCCACCATGCCGGTTTCTTCCGACCTCTGGTTTTGCCTGGTGGGCAGACTTTGTCTAGCGCTGCGTTACACGCGTCGGTAAAAACCTTTATTAGACGAGTCGTGGTCACCCATGAGACGTCTTCCTAGGTGGGGTCTTAGGGAGAGTTTGGCAAAGAAAGTCCACATAGCGTGTCCAGTTAGTCCGCCTGAGGTTACGGAACTGCGCTGGACTCGGTATGGTGAACGTGAAGACAGTTTCCACGTACCTGTGGTCCGAGAAGGAGTGTTCTTCAAGGACCCTCCAGGATACTATATTATCCTGTAGCGTATGAGGCAAGCGTGAGGTCCAGGACCTCCTTGCGGTTCTTAATAATGAAAGTGGGATCATCCCCACGGTTTACGATGACCATCTGTGTGGTCAATAAGTAGTTAAAAAGGAAATCACCCCGTTCGTTTGTGTCGGTGCTTCCCCACTGACTGTGGTGAGCGTTGGCGTCGCATCCCACTAATAGGCCGATGTCCTTGGCCTCGCAGTCTTCGACAAGCGCCCTCAAGGGCGCAAGTGGAGGCGGGTCTGGCTGGTCGTGACCCATGTACGCCGAGCAGATACGGAGTGAGCGCTCCTGGCCTTCGAGGCTCACCGCCGTGTGATCTTCATTGCTGAAATGCGGAAGCAAAATGAGTGCAGTTCTCTTTTTGCAAGAATGCAGGTGCGTATTTTACCTAGGGGGGAGTCAGCTAAGTATAGCTTATAATCAGGAGTCCTCAAACCGGAGACCCTGTTTCCAAGGATCCAGGGTTCCTGAATGAGGACTATGTCGGCCCCACCCTTGGCTAGGTGGAGCAATAAGGCAGCACATGATGCCTTACAGTGGTGAAGGTTTATCTGCAGGAGTGTCAGGGACATTCCTGAGACTCGCCTCCACCACTGTCGTGTCGACGTCGCTCTCCGGGGAGTCGTCGTCCTCCCCGATGTCGATGCGTCGGAGACCTCTGGCCAGGACGCTCGCGTCGGACTAGTAGCGGTCCAGGATATTGTCAGATACCATGGACGCCACGTCCGACGCCTCGGGTTGGCTCCCCGCTTCCGGGACGTCAAGCTCGAGGTCTGGCTGGAACCCCGCTTGCTTTCAGTTGGAGTCGTTTTTGTAGGGGACTATGGTCACCTTACGGTAGCCATAGTCCACCACTCCTGACGACTCTCCAAGGCTCACTAGCGACTCCTCGTTCAGGACGCGGATGATCTGTCGACTCTGTCCTGCGACCTCCTCGACCTTGGCCACCTTTCAATCGGCTGTAGGAAGGTGGGGTTGCAGACCTGCAGAACCTTGAGAATCTTCTCAGGTTCTGCAAGTTTGACCGACACCCACGCTCGGGCCCTCGGTCTGCTTGGGACGTCTTCCCAGCGTACGGCCTCCAGTTTGGCTCCCGGATAAACTTCCTCGAGCGCCGCCACCGCCTTCATGTAGTGGGCCGCCGAGCGTGCATATTGGCAGGCGATGGCTTTCACCATGCCCTAATGAAACCCGACGTCCTCACATTTGGGCGGGGTCCACCGTTCTCGGCAAGCTACTCCAGAAAGCGGTCCAGGAGCTCTGCCTCCACCAGATGCCACTTGTCACGGGGACATGTTGGTCAGGTGCGTCTTCGCCCGCTTGGCTTGCTGGGCTTGGCCTGGCTGTGTGGCGTTGTCTTCCGCCGATTTTTTGCCGCTTGTTCGGGGGCTTGGCTGCTCCTTTCCGGTTTTGGCTGGTTGGAAGTCTGGGATGATTGAGCTGGCCCAAAGCCTCTGCTCCATCCCCTTCGCCGATGCCATATAGTCCGGATCTTCGTTGGCCAGTATGAAGGCAGCAAGGCTCCTGTCCTGGTAGGACGGCTTACCTCCTTGGCCTGCAGACCCGCCGCCTGCCGAGAATGACGGGGTTGACCCGGTCGCGAGGCACTTACCAGCAGCGATAACGCTCTGCTTGGCAGCTACCTCGTTAACCGGTTTTGTCCCGGGGCCCCCGACGTGGATGGGCCCGATTGGCTTATCGGAGCCCTCATCGCAGCGGATTCTGTTAGAAGACGGTGGACCGACTTAGTCTCCTTCCTCGTCTTCTTTGGACCTGGTTTCCCAGGCGTTGATGTAGAGGGATGGTTTTGTTGTTCCGGTACTTTAAGAGGAGTACCGAGCTCCTTTGCGGTATTAGTTTTATACCCGTACTCGAAGAGTAAAAGGGTATATTGTATTTGTGGTAAAAGTGGATGTGCGCCACAGAAGGAGGCGTTTCCGACCCCATAAAGTATATATATTCTTGATCAGCATCAATAGCCGAGTCGATATAGCCATGTCTGTCCGTCCGTCTGTCCGTCCGTCTTGTTTTTCACTCATTGCTCGAAGGCTATAAGAGCTAGAGCAACCAAAATTTGTATCCAGTCTGATGTGATATCTCACTCCTAGAAAAAGTTTCAAAATTTCGCCCCCACAAAGGGCGCACATCTGTGGCGGCCACAATTTTGAAAACAACAAAAACTAAAAATGCAGAATCATAGAGACAGGCCATATCTATCAGGGGCCCAAAGCTGAATCGGATCGGATCATTAATATAGCCACAATAGAGGCAAATATACGAAAAAACTTCGCTCCCTCTCTTTCGCACTCACACAAAATCGAGTCGATTTGGTTTTTCGTAAAATGAACGCCTGGATCTCAGAGACTATAAGAGCTAGAGCAACCAAATTTTTTGCCCAGACTCCTGTGATACCAAACCTGAACAAGTGTAATTCAAAATTTCGCCCCGCTCCCTTCCGCCCCCCCAAAAGACGAAAATCCACAATTTTGAAGATAGAAAAACAAAAAAGAAAAATGCAGTATCGTAGAAAATGACCATATCTACCAGATTCCCGAATTTGGTTCAGATCGGATCATTATTGTAGCCACAATGATCAAATGAATTTTCAGCAGCGATTTTCCTCTTGCCCCGCCCCCTTGCGACGTAAGCATTTATGGGGATGATATTCGCTCACACTCACACTCACGCTCTCACGCTCTGCCTCGTGCAGTGTCCGTGTGTTGTTGTGAGAAGTGATGTAGATGATGTAGATGTAGATGACAGATGTTGCAAAAAATGTTAAATGTAAAACTGATAAAACATTTTAAAATTCCACATGAATCACATGTGTATTCACTGAGTACGGGTATAAAACAAGAGTCGCGTTCAAAGCGACTCCGTACGTTCTTTCTCGTTAATATTTGATTGAATTGGCATATTTGGACCCACGGTAGGCGGGAAGGGGTTAGTCACCCGAGGCATAACCTGCGTGCCCCGGGAAGCCTGATGTAAACTGGAGGTCGGCAGGTATCCAGAGTTCGCATACTAACGACCGATCACCCCCTCGGCACCTGACAGACGGACGGACAGACATGGCTATATCGACTCGGCTATTGATGCTGATTCAGAATATATAGCCTATACCCTATTTAAAGGGTCGGAAATTATTCCTTCTCTATGTTATACACATCCACTGTTACCACATATACAATATACCCTTTTACTCTTCGAGTACGGGTATAAGAATAGACACGTGTTCTGCTAAATTCCTACGCGCTTGTTGACATGCAGCAACCTGACCTTTTCCAATTAATAGGCACAGATCGAATTATCAAAGGTCTAAGATTCAGTTTTCACCTTCCCACGCACGCTACTAAAGCACAAGGGGCTAGATAATGTACGATCTATGCAAAGCATAAAGCTGCGCTTGACCGTCCAAATCTTTCTAACGCATGCAGCTACAGCTACAAAACAAACAAAACAAGGGGCCCGGGGAGGAAGGCATTTAAAATCCACTTGTCTTTTGTTGCAATGATTTGAGATTAGAGCATGTGCCTTGTAACGGACTATGAACTATGGCCCGATATATTAAGATACACTACACCCCTCCACATACATTCATTAGTGCATAAGATACACTACACCTAAGAACGAAACTAGAACAATTATACCGACCCTCGTAATGGTCAACTCGACCCAGATACACTTACGAATTCTAACAATGCGAAATCGGAAAAAAGTGCCCCGTCACAGACCCACTGACCCAAAAACTTAACCCACTTATCAAAAACCCCACACCAAGCACTTCCTAGTTTTTAAGACGGAACTGCGGACTCAGCAGCCCCTCACACCAGGTGCCAGCTTTACCATCGCACTTTAGCGGCCCCGCCACGAGTACACGTGACACAAGGACACACTCATTAAGTATCAATAAAAACAATTTTAACCAAGGAACTCGATCGTCAGCATTTCATTCGCCAGCGCGAACATATCCCTCCCGCTCCAACCACACGGTAACATAATGCCACCCAAGCTTTCGGTCTCACGGCCAAGCCCCTGGACGGACTGAGCCTACCTCAGCTTGAGATAGGACCTCACAGCCTTTACTGAACTGAAAGGCTGAATATAGCTTCTTCCAATTCTTTTAGCTTGTTGTTTGCGACAACAAAATTTGTGGCATTGTCTGGCACTTGCCGCGTCTGCTCTGGAATCGTCGGAGTGCTGCCCATAATGCATCTGTGGTCAAGTAACTTACTAGCTCCAGATGTACGGCCTTTCGGGAGAAAAAACAGAAAACAGCAATGTATGCCTTATCTCTCATTTTTCCTCGGGTCTTATGGTGGATCATGATTGGTCCACAGTAGTCTACACCTGCATTCAAAAATGGGCGTGCTTGTGTGACTCTTTGTACTGGAAGATAGCACATGATCTGGTGCTTCACCTTTGGTCTGGCTCTGGTGCATCCAACACAGCTCTGTATGACACTTTTAGCCATTATTTGAGCCAAGGGGCGTCGTAAATTTCCCAGGTCGAGAATCCCAAGAAAGTCCAAGTTCAAGTCCAAATGAAAAGCCGGGGTCGTCAATGTTTACTTCATTTATTGGGTTATATATGTATGTACAAGGTGTACCCGCGTGCGAAAGTAACCGTGTCGCTTAGAGTGCAGGAACGAATGTAATGAAGTTGCGCTCAAGCTGCCGAGGGCTGCTGGCAGCGAGAGCGGGAGCGTAGGGAGATAGAAGTTGCCGAGCTGCCGAGGGCTGTCGGCAGCGAGCGCGGGAGCGGGAGCGTATGTAGATAGAAGTTGCGCTCAAGCTGCCGAGGGCTGTCGGCATGAAGAGAGCGTCGCCGGGGGGAAAAATGCTCTTAAGTATGAGGGCGAGAGCGAGGGCAGCCGCTTGCGTAGCTGGAGTGCTAACAGTGAAGTTTGGCTGGAATGCCCACAGAGCGGTGGCCCCGCCAACGCCGTCCCCAGTCTGAACATCCATAGTTTTATCATTGATAATCCAGTACTGTTGCCTTGCACTTGCCCTTAATGCATGGGCACCGAACTGCATATTCTCTTCATGGAGTTCTCGCAGAATCATTTTGACTATGGGATCGTTGTACGGTAGCAGGATTGGTTGTTAGAGGTTCTTCTAGCCTTCCGCCAAATCGGATGAGTCCATCGTCTCCTAGTCGACAACGATATGATCGAACGTATAACCATAGGCTGTGATCTTTTAACTTGCTTGCTGTGATTCCTCTTGAAAGGACAGTGCCTGGATCTTGGCGATTCGATTTGCCACGAAGGATGGTATGTCGAAGCCGATGCGTTTATCCAGGACAGTACAACGGTGGAATCATTCCAGAAACTTCCTTATACTGTGTCAGGGCTCATATGAAGATCCCTTCTTACTCGGTTGGTGAGCTCGGCACCTAAAACTGCAGAGTGCAGTTCTAGACGTGGTAGGGATTGTTTGGCGGTGGGTGCCACTCGAGATTTTGAGCAAAGTAGTCGTACGAACACAAAAACAATCTGTAAGTGGCTCGTACGTAAACTGCTGCGCCATAGGTTCGTTCTGATGCGTCTACAAAGGTATGTACACTGACGAGCAATACTGTAACACCATTTCAGTATACGCAGTTCAACGGTCTGTATCTTCTCTTCTATTCTATGTATGACAAAGATTTTAGTACTGTTTTGTAGGTAATTCATTTTACTATGTTTCCAAAAAAAATTTGGATCCGGTTAATAAGCTGGAAAAAAATGGCAAAAGAAAATTGTAAAAATAGTCAGATGTTACAGTTTTTCACTCTGGTGACCTTTTTATACCCGTACTCGAAGAGTAAAAGGGTATATTGTATTTGTGCTAATTGCTGTCTGTCCGTCTGTCCGTCTGTCCGTCTTGTTTGTCGCCCATTGCTCGGAGGCTATAAGAGCTAGAGGAACCAAATTTTTGTTTCCTAACTGATGTGTTCTCTCACTCCTAGAAAAAAGTTTAAAAATTCCGCCACGCCCACTTCCGCCCCCACAAAGGGCGCACATCTGTGGCGTCCACAATTTTGAAGATAGCAGAAAACGAAAATGCTGAATCATAGAGACAGCCCATATCTATCAGGGGCCCAAATCTAAATTGGATCGGATCATTAAATATAGCCACAATAGACAAAAACATACGCAAAAACTTCGCTCCATCCCTTTCGCACTCACACAAAATCAGTCGATTTGATTTTTTCGTACAAATGAGCGCCTCGTTCTCAGAGACTATAAGAGCTAGAACAACCAAATTTTCTGCCTAGACTCCTGTGGTATCGCTTCAGTGCAAGTTTGTTTCAAAATTTTGCCACGCCCAATCCCGCCCCCCCAATAGACGAAAATCCACAATTTTGAAGATAGAAAAAACCAAAAATACAGTATGGTAGAAAATGACCATATCTACCAGATTCCCGAATTTGGTTCAGATCGGATCATTATTGTAGCCACAATGATCAAATGAATTTTCAGCAGCGAAGCTGCCCCGGCCGCCGCTACAACCAAAACAAAAATATACATTTATTTTGAGGGTTGCTGCTGCTGATTCTCTCACACTCACACTCGCACGCTCTGTCTCGTGCAGTGTACGTGTGTTGTTGTGAGAACTGATGTAGATGTAGATGACAGATGCATCAAATAAATGTAGAATGTAAAATGTAAAAAACTGATACAACATTTGAAGATTCCACATAAATCACATGTGTACAGACTGAGTACGGGTATAAAAGTAGAGTCGCGCCTACAGCGACTCCGTACGTTCTTTCTCGTTTAAATTTCATTTTTTTAATAATGAGTCCAAAGTCGTTTTGATTTTTGAGTTCATGTATGCGATTTAGCATACTTTGGGTGTATTGTAGCAAAAATTCACGGCGAATAGCGTTCCAGTCGTCCTACGTACTCTACCACAACTCCATCATTCCACTTGGAGGGAGCGAATATTTTCCAGCTATGATTCGACATCGCTCCATCAATTTTTGAATGGGATCCTATCGGGAGATTACGATGGCCACTTAATGGACTGTAATCTTTGTTTGGACTCAAATTTTTGACCAAAAATGACGAGTATTTGGTTTTATTGTCTTGCTGAAGAATGCATTTTTTAGCAAAAGACCCATATTCCCGATGACAACCCCAAGATTCTGTTTTAGAATGCTTAAATATTGTGCCTTTTGCATTATCCCATTGATCAATTCAAAAGATCGAACTCCATTTTGATTTATAACGCCCCAAACCATAATTGAGCCGCCACAGTGCTTGACCGTTTGGCGCACAGTACTTGGTGACTGGATTTGGGATCACTAGTCCAATACAATGAGCTGTTTGACTCGAAACGCTTAATCTTTTTGTTTCATCTGACCATATTACTTTGAAGCAAAACTATTTTGCAATAGCTTAAAATTTTATTAGTGACTTACAGCATCCCAATCCAGTCACCAAGTACTGTGCGCCAAACCGTCAAGTATGGTGGCGGCTCAATAATGGTTTGGGGTAATGGTACATGAAAATTGAGTTGGACCCTTGGTATTTATCGATGGAATAATACGAAAGGAACAATATTTAATCATTCTAAAACAGAATCTTGGAGATGTCATCGGGAATATGGGTCTTTTTAAAAAAATGCATTCTTCAGCAAGACAATGAAAACCAAATACTCGTCATTTTTGGTCAAAAATTTGAGTCCAAACAAAGATTACAGTCCATTAAGTGGCCACCGTAATCTCCCGATAGGATCCCATTCAAAAATTGATGGAGCGATGTCGAATCACAGCTGGCAAAATATTGGCTCCTTCCAATTGGTATGATGGAGTTGTGGTAGAGTACGAAGAACGTCTGGAACGCTATTCCCCCTGAATTTTTGCTAAAATACACCCAAAAGTATGCCAAATCATATTGATGAGCTAAAAATTCAAAGGGCTGAGGGCTTATTATTACAAAATTTTCAAAAAAAAAAATAATTGGTTAAAAAGTCAACGGAGTGCAAAACTGTAACATTTGACTATTTTTTACAATTTTTTCTTTGCAATTTTCTTTCCAGCTTATCAAATAGATTCAAATTTTCTGGAAACATAGTAAAATGAATTACCTACAAAACAGTACTAAAATCTTTTGTCATACATATAATAGAAGAGAAGATACAGACCGTTGAAGTGCGCATACTGAAATGGTGTTACAGTTTTGCTCGTCAGTGTAGATCCTGGGTGACTGAAACCTTTCCATCATACATAAACAATGTGCCGGGGAATATGCATTGAATTTAAGGTTTGTAGGTCTTCCCGGTATTCTTTCCATTCGTGTTGGAGTTTTAATGTCAATTCATCGTTCCAATCGAGCTTAAGCTCCTAAAGTTGCTGCATAAATATTTTTGGTTTGACTACCACCGATGCAAAGAGACCTAGTGGGTCAAAGATTTGGCACAATTCTGAGCACACGACGCGATTGGTGATGAGTGTCGATTGGCCTTTTGTTGTTCGTCCACGCAGTTGGTTCTGTTTGGGCATCCAAATTAGGCCATGAGTTTTTACGCTGTATTGCTCCAAAAGTCCCGCCCATATTGACGTTGCTGACAATGTCCTCTTTGGGGATTCCTTGTAAGAGCTGGTCGTTGTTTGAGCACCATTTGCGTAATTTGAAACCAGACGGTAACAATATTTTATTAAGCTCTTGTTCTGTGATGGTGTTTGCACCAGTGAGACAGTCATCCACATAGAAATCATCTTTTAGTGTTGCTGATTCTATAGGAAATCTGTTTACACTCCGAGCTGCCGAATGATTCAAACGTTTGCTTGCCAGGAATGGAGCCGATGTTATCCCATATGTGACAATTTTTTTGGCGATAGAACCTGATGTCTTCAGATGGTTTATTTTTCCAGACTTCATCTGATGAAATTAATACTCTGGGTTTATCCACACTTGTCGATGTCCGCTGTGAATACATACTTATGTGTTCTAAACCGCAATAGTATGGACATAATCTCACTCTGAACTGTGGGTCCAGCGTGCAGAATGATTAGATGCATCAAACACGACTCGAAGTTTTGTGGTGGTATTTTCAGGCTTGAGCACTCAGTGATGTGGTATAAAATAGTGTATCTTTGGATCTTGTGATGCTTGGACTATATTCAGGTGTCCTAGTCCTTAATACTCGTTCATAAAGTCCACATAGCTTTTTCTGGTGTCTGGTGAGATGCGTCGCTCCAGGGACAGTAATCTTTTCTTTGTAATTTCCAAAAACCGGACGTCTGATGCTGTTTGTATATTCTCTATAAAATGAGCTTCGCACTGTGCTTCGATTGGCGTGAGTGGTTTTTCTTCCGTCTCTAAGTTGTCCAGAGTCCAGAATTTTTCCATTACTTCCTTTATTCCCGTTGCAAAAATAGCTGAGGAACTTTTTGCCGACTTTACTGATCCTGCCATAAGTCCGAAATGCGTACGTTTATGCGACAGACTCGGACTGGTTTTCTGGATGTCCGGAAGCAATTTGTCGCTCTTAACGAGAAGTTCCTGTCCTTGGAATCTCAATTTCTTGGTCTCAAGCTTTTGAGTGAATCTCCTAGGCGGAAAATCCCTAATAACGACAACAACAACTATTCGCAACCTATTGGAGTCGGAACGCCTTCTTCTCATCTACACACATTGGATTCCTTGGCCTCGCATAACTGAATCATCAATCCATTTCTAACACCGACCAACAATGCAGCGGCACTCACTGCATCCATCACTGATGCAAACACCGCTGTGAGCGCTTCCAATGAGTGTACCTCCCTTCCTGCCACCCTTCCTGTTCCATCAGTTTCTATTGATGCTGCCCTCGTTTCGGATCCGGGACTCACTGACGTCACTGGCTCACTATCTGTTACGCCCTTGCTACCAAATAAGCCTATCATCGCTTCTTCTATTTTAACTGCTGTCGCTCCTTTAAAATCAATTTTTGTTTCCCGACTTATGGCATCGGCTACGGAAGATCAGGTCAGGAATTTTATCTTCTCTAAGTTAAACATTGATGAATCCTCAGGTCTGTTGGTTACAAAATTTAACTTTAAAAGTAAAACGAAATATTTCTTCTTTTCAAAATCCTTGTCCCTGAAATACATGCCAATAGTGTGCTCGACCCCTCTTTCTGGCCGGTACATACTATTTGTCATGTGTTTACCAATCGTTCCCCTAGTCCTGAACTCCGTGTGGGTGTCCTACCAACTACATCCTCTGGTGCAAGAACTCCTGTCTGTCCTTCACCATCTCAGGCAGTCTTAAATTCGGCCCCAAAAAACTGATTTCTCTAAAGATAACGTATCAGAATGTACGCGGCTTGTGCAGTAAGCTCAACAAGTTATATTCTGACAGTGCATCTTTCGAGACTGATGTGATCGCTTTCTCTGAAACCTGGCTCAACCCTTCTATTTATAATTCTGAGATCTTCATTGATAAATTTAATATTTATCGGACTGATCGTCCATCTCGCGGGGTGGCGTCCTTGTGGCGGTACGTTCAGACATACCATCCCAACTCTATTCGGTTGAAGAGCGATATAACATCAATTTGTAGTAGTTCAACTCAGCTTTCCCTCTTGTAAACTCTTTTATATCTTGTTCCTACATTCCGCCGTCCCTCTGATTCTCTACATATATGCGTCATGTTTCTCTTGTTCAAACTGTCTCGTCTCAACTTAAAGATTCGGATTGTCTTATTGTTCTTGGGGACTTTAACCTACCTAATATCTCTTGGTCTCCCTCTGTTGTCTCAACCTGCTTTTCCCATCTACTCAGCATGATTTTATTGATTCTTTGTCCGATACTTCGTTGGGTCAGGTTAATGCTATATCTAATAATTTGGGTAAGGCTTCTTGACCTTGTCTTTACTTCCGACGTCTCCAGCACTGTGGTCTGCAGAGGATTACCTCTCTCTTTCCCTGAGGACCTTATCATCCCACACTTGAAATTTCTGTGCAGTTGTCCTCCTCTGTTTCTATCAAATCTCCCATTAAATCTCCGTCTATCTTTTGCTTCAGGAAAGCTGATTTTTACTGCTTAAACCTGGCGCTTTCTCTGATCGACTGGTCATTCTTGACGACTTTCATGATGTGGAAGCCGCAACTAATGCATTTTACAATTCTATATTCAATATCTTTAATATATATATGTACCTGTAGTTTCCCCTTGTGTAATCCCAAAGGCCCTGTCTGGTTCACTCCACGCTTGATAAACCTTCGGAATATTAAATCTCGTCTCTATAAAAGTTTACAAGATCTGGTTCACAATTGGACTTCTCTAAGTACTCAATCGCAAAGAGCAAATTTTCCTTACTTAACAAAACCTGTTATAATATCTACCTGTCTAAATGTAAGCTCAACTTCAAACGAGATCCGAAGCAATTTCTTTAGGTTTGTGAACTCGAAGCGTAACTCTTCCCAATTTCCATCTTCATTTTCCTTTAATGGTAGAAAGGCCGATAATGATTGTGATATCGCAAATTTGTTTGCCCTCGTTTTTCAACTTTGCTACTCTATTCCTTCTAATAATCTATCCTCTATACTTGCTGATAAATTTCATCCCAAACACCCATATCCCTTCCTCCTAAATAGTTCTAATTGTATATATCCCCGTTCATCGACTTTAATTCCCTCCTAATCAACCTAAAATCGTGCAAACTTTCCTTTTCTACGGGCCCTGATAGGGTTCCCAGTGCGGTTCTAAAACATTGTGCTGATTCCTTTGTGTGCCCCTCCTTAAACTTTTAACCTCTCTCTCAGAGAGCGCGGCGACTTTCCCACCATCTGGAAAGAATCTTTCATTATTCCCATTCACAAGAAGGGGTCTAAATCCGAAGTTTCTAATTATCGTGCCATCTCAAACTTATCTGCCATTCCAAAACTCTTCGAAAAATTATAACCTCTCGGCTCCAACACTTTTGTAGGTCTATATTCTCTGAATCGCAGCACGGTTTTGTGAAACGTCGTTCTATTTCATCAAACCTTCTAGAATTCTCCACCTTTGTGCATGCTGGTTTTGCAAAGCAGTCTCAAACTGACGTTGTCTACACTGACTTTAGCAAGGCTTTTTGATTCAGTAAATCATGATCTCCTTATCCAGAAGCTTTATCTCCTAGGGTTTCCATCTAAACTTCTTTTCTGGATTCAGTGCCTATCTTTCCATCGTTCTCAGCGCGTCCGTTTCGTTTCACTCTCTCTCTATGCCTGTTTCGGTTACGTCAGGGGTACCTCAAGGTAGCCATCTTGGCCCTCTGCTATTTAATTTATTCATTAACGATCTTCCCCAAGCTTTTAACACAATCCCGAGTACTTATGTATGCAGAGACGATGTGAAGTTGTGCTTTTCCTTTTGTGACCCTTTTTCCCCTTATTTTACAATCCGATCTCGACGCCCTCAACAATTGGTGCCTAATAAACTTGCTTCCTCTTAACATTTCTAAATGTAACGTCATGTCTTTCCATCGTATCAAGCCTTACCTTTATGACTACACTATCAATAACTGTTCTTTTTGCAACGCCTCTTCAAAGTTACTGACTTGGGAATTATGTTTTCTCCTAATTTGTGTTTTAACTCCCACATATCCGCAATCTCGAATAAAGCTAGAGGTGTCCTGGGCTTTATTAAAAGATGGTCCAAGGGAATTCACCGATCCTTATACGACCAAACTTCTCTATGTGTCCCTTGTTCGGCCTATCTTTGAATATGGTTCTGCGTCTGGTCCCCGCATTACCAAAAATATCAGGATATGATTGAGTCTGTCCAAAAACAATTTCTCCTATTCGCACTTCGTGGTCTTAGTGGGGACCCGTCAAGACATCTTCCCTCTTATGAGAGTAGGCTACGACTTCTCGATATCCGCTCTCTCAAAGTCGTAGGATCTGCCATGGAGTTCTTTTCTACATAAAATTCTCGCTGGTGAGGTTGATTCCATTGCCCCTCTGTAGCCTTATCCATCAGTCCCCTCCCGCCCGACTAGGCATTTTTTCCACTACATCTTCAACGCTGTCTTCCTAATTATTCTGACCTTGAATCTTTCCGTAGCATTTTGCCGTAACTACAACACTTTTTTTTATCTCTTTTTCTTACGATACTAGTTCTTATATGGTTAAATCTAAGCTAATGAATATTTTGAAGTAATTTAATTTTAATTTAATTTAATTTAATAGTCTAGATTTTTCTTCTTTTTTATTCTTGTTATATTTTACTTTTAGTCTTACGTTGAACTGTACATTGTTCAACCCTAAACAATAAAACAATAAACAATAATCCATCCCCTGTTGTTTTATAGCAACGGGCCTCCCTTTTCTAGCTGTTGTTGATCAGGGAGAAGTAGTGAAAAAAATGCTCCGCGCAGATGAGCATGTCGATTTTTCCTGGCTTATGGATTTGGATCTGCTAGTGGGAACCTGCTTGATATGTTCAAGCTCATTGCAACGAGTGCCTGAGCTGGTTAATAAGCAACTATCTGAGGCAGTACGAATGCTTCAATTCTTTGCGTAAATCCGCCGTGAAGGGATTTTATTAGAAAATTTACTCTAGCTCTACTGACCTCCAATTCCTTCTGTGCGTAAAGTTGTGCCATTAAGTTTGAGCGACAACATTGATGCCATTCGTTCAGAGATAAAGTTGATCTGTTATCCTGAATCAGCATAGCTCTAAAAATTAGCAATCTGTCCGTTATTTTGCTTTTACTACTATTTTTGCTTAGCAGATTGTAGTAGATTGTAATTATTATTACTTGCTGCACCATCCGTCGGTGCTCTTGGTTCTGTGGTTGCACCTGATCCGGTTTCTAGATGCAGCAGCGTGTTGTGCTTCTTGTCGCAGTTTGACCTGGGCATAAAGCCAATAGCTTGTCTTCTTGTAGAATGAGCAAAGGTGCTT
>CM019044.1:19947260-19962704 GCA_009664405.1 Drosophila bifasciata
TCCTCCTTCCACTGAATTCTCATATTCCTCATGGATCGTTAAGTGGACTTCTTGAACTTAAGCCCAACGTGATTTTATCAAATCACCTGATGTGCGTCCCTTCGCCTCTGAGAATTGTTTCAGATTGCGTTTTACAAACTCGACTATGGCATTTTGTCGGCGACATAGTAAAGGCAACTTGCAGCAAGCTTCCATTTTCTGTTGGCCCCGATCGCTTGATTGTGGATCGACGTTATATTCCATGTGAACACTTGATGGCTGCATAAGCTGGTCAATGTTTTCGCTAAAGATCGTTACGTATTTTTATACCCGTACTCGAAGAGTAAAAGGGTATATTGTATTTGTGGTGTTCGCTGTCTGTCCGTCTTGTTCGTCGCACAATGCTGGGAGACTATATTAGCTAGAGCAATAACATTCTTTTTTCAGACTGATGCAATATCTCATTCCTACAATTCAAAATTTCAAAATTTTGGCCTGCCCCCTTCCGCCTTCCACAAAGGGCACAAATCTGCGGCGTCCACAATTGTTATGATAACACAGAATCATAGAGAAACCCTATATCTATCAGGGGCCCAAATCTTAATAGGATCGGATCATTAGTTTAGCCACAATGAAGAAAACCATTTCGAGAAACATCGTTCCCTCTCGCTAGCTCTGAAACACCAAGGTGTAGACTTTGCCCATTCGTACAGATGACTATAAGAGCTAGAGCAACCAAACTTTCTGTCCAAACTCCCGTGATATCACGTCAATACAAGTTTATTTCTAAATTTCGCCCCGCCCCCTTCCGCCCACACAAAAGACAAAAATCTACAATGACCATATCTACCAGATTGCCGAATCTGGTTCAGATCGGATAATTATTGTAGCCACAATGATAAGCCACGTCTCCAGACGTGCAGTGTTGTTGTGAGAAGTGATGTAGATGATGACAGATACAGGAAAAAATGAAAAAAGTAAGAAATTATAAAATATTTTAAAATTCCACATAAATCACATGTGTGCTGACTGAGTACGGGTATAAAAGTAGTGTCATGTTAACAGTGACATAACACGTCCCTTCTCGTTTGGATTGGAAGTATGTTATATTTTGCTTTTCGAAATTTTTCTCCAATTTCTTCCTGCTCATCGAAGGACTTTGTGGCGGCAGCTTTATTCTGCTGTGAGTTATCCATTCTGTCAATTTGTTACTTTACTTCTTACCCGTTTGGGGTGTTTTATTAGCTTTGAAGCTGGATACGCTCCGAATCGCAAGCGAGATTGGTCAAAGAAGTAATAGTACACTTAAACTATTGGATGGTGGAAGTTTGTGCTAACATGGACTTCTTGCTGCTGGCTTAAACTGAATCTTTTGCTACTGTGTTCTTGTTGACTTCTTCAGGCTGATGTTCAGATTGAATCCTTCTGCTGTTCTGTCGATTGATTGAGTGGACATGATTGAAATGGACTTGATTGGATGTCGGGGGTCACCAAATGTTAATGTATGTATGTTTGTATGTGTTGCAAACGGTTCATAAACCGTCTACAGTTTAGCACGTTGAGGTCGGAAGACACGGCAGTATGTTGTACTAGGACGAAACTGATTCTGATACTGATTTTATTGAACAAATGCATCTACTTATATAGCTAACAGTGGACTTGTTATTGTATGGGAAAAAGGGGTGAACAGGCTCCCTGCGAGTATGTATTTTTAGAAAGGGTGCACTTACCCTATGCGGGGGATCGTATTCGGTGCATGTACATACATACGTAGGTACTTGACAGTAATAAATAAAACAGTTTATTGCTTTATCCCTAATGGGGGGTTCTCGTTGACAAGGGCTATTGTCTATTCTTAGAGGATAATACATATTTCGAGTATTCCTATTTAAAACGAGAAAGGACATGTTGTGTTTCTGTCAACGCGACACTACTTTTATACCCGTACTCAGTCGGTATGATTTATTTGAAATTTTCAAATGTTTTTAAATTTTACATTTTTTTTACTGCATCTGTCATCTACATCTATCTACATCAGTTCTCACAACAACATACATACTGCACAAGGCGAAGTGTGTGAGCAGTGTGTGAGCGAGCTAGAAAATCAGTAGTGGCTTTCAACCCTAAATGTTTTTTTGTTGCGAGGGGGCTCGCTGCTGAAAATTCATTTTTTCATTGTGGCTTTAATAATGATCCGATATGAACCGAATTCGCCAATCTGGTAGATATGGTCATTCCCTACTATACTGCATTTTTCGTTATACCCGTACTCGAAGAGTAAAAGGGTATATTGTATATGTAGTAAAAGTGGATGTGTGTAACATAGAGAAGGAATCATTTCTGACCCTATAAAGTATATATATTCTTGATCAGCATCAGTAGCCGAGTCGATATAGCCCTGTCTGGCTCAGCCTCTCCAGGGCCACCTTACAAAGAAATTTGTAAAGTGCCGGGACCCGAGATCGCGGAAATGGAGACGCCGTGTGTGGACAGGTGGGCGTGTGGGGCGACAAGGGGAACCGCGACCAGCCCAGCGGAGCCTCCAACGGTGGTTGGCGGAGGCGCCTTCTGGCAGTGTAGCCGCCCCTGTCTGCTCCGACTCGAGTGCCCCTGGTAGTACCTAGGCAGCACCCGTTCCGGAGACAGGCACGCGCCGTTTGGGAGCCCGCGGTCTGGCGCGGTAAGGACCTGCGACCAGCCTCGCGGAGCCTCCAACGGTGGGCGTCCACACTTACCGTCTTGCACTTTGGGAGGGGGGAAAGGGTTAACTTTTACACCATTTCACTCGAACACATTGTTTAGTTCTATTCCTTTTATTCCTTTCCTTGTTCTTGTCTTTTCCTAGCTTAGTGAAGAAATTTACGTTTCCTACGTCCCTACCTATTCGCACCAGACTCAGCCAAGAAAAAGGGGATGCATCTCGCAGCCTCGCTTACCCGATCTTCTAGAGCAGATCGTTGTCTAGTTGTCTCCTCGCCCGGCGCCTTGTCCTCGTTGCGGTCTTGATGCTCCTGCCCACTGACTTGGGACCCTTGTTTTTCAGCCGCGATCGCGACTGGCTTTTCTCGTTGCCAAAAACTAACTCCCTGAGTCGTGCTCTGCCTGGTGATCGCGAGCCCTTAGCTGCGGCCCTTGTCCGGGCTGCGCTGCCGCTGCTGCCGTTGCTGCCCACGCCCGTGGCTTTCGTGCAGTTGGCCGCTCTCGGGTTGCGGCCGGCGCCCTTGCTCTCTTTCGCTCTCTGGGTCGCGTCTTCGTTCCTTGTTCTGCTTGGGGTTCTCGGCTCGTCGTCGCTCTCTCTCGGTTCTGCTTGCGGTCCTCTGCTTTCTGGATCGCTCTACTTTGCTGCTCTGCTCTCTGGGTCGCTCTGCTCTGCTGGCAACCGTGGGTCTCGAACTTAAATTACAGCTTCAGAATTTAACCCTACTTATTTAATAATAATCAAAATTATAAACTTCATAATGTACAACAAACTATTATGGTGTCCCTGCTCAATACTTAGATCTACCAATTATAACTACTTATAAACTATAAAAAATTATAAACTTCAAACTGTCCTTGCTCAATACTTAAATCTACCAATTATAACTACTTATAAACTATAAAATTGTGAGTCGTCACATCGTCTGTCCGTCTTGTTCGTCGCCCATTGCTCGAAGGCTTAAAGAGATAGAGCAACTAAATTTTTATACCCGTACTCGAAGAGTAAAAGGGTATATTGTATTTGTGGTAAAAGTGGATGTGTGTAACATAGAGAAGGAATAATTTCCGACCCTATAAAGTATATATATTCTTAATCAGCATCAACAGACGAGTCGATATAGCCCCTGTCTGTCCGTCCGTCTGTCCGTCTGTCTGTCTGTCCGTCTTGTTTGTCGCCCATTGCGCGGAGGCTATAAAAGATAGAGCAACCAAATTTTTTTTCCAGACTGATGTATTCTCTCACTCAGTGTTTCAAGTGTTTCAAAATTTCGCCCCGCCCACTTCCGCCCCCACAAAGAGCGCACATCTGTGACGTCCACAATTTTGAAGATAGCAGAAAACTAAAAATGCAGAATCATAGAGAAAGACCATATCTATCAGGGGCCCAAATCTGAATCGGATCGGATCATTAATATAGCCACAGTAGAGAAAAACATACGAAAAAACTTCGCTCCATCCCTTTCGCACTCACACAAAATCGAGTCGATTTGGTTTTTCGTAAAAATGAGCGCCTCGTTCTCAGAGACTATAAGAGCTAGAACAACCAAATTTTTGGCCAAGACTCCTGTGATACAAAACCAGAACAAGTGTATTTCAAAATTTTGCCCCGCCCCTTCCGCCCCCCAAAAGAAGAAAATCCACAATTTTGAAGATAGAAAAAACCAAAATGCAGTATCGTAGAAAATGACCATATCTACCAGATTCCCAGATCGGATCATTATTGTAGCCACAATGATCAAATGAATTTTCAGAAGCAATTCCCCACTCCTCTTGCAGCGTAAGTCATTTATTGGGGTTGATTGTCGCAGTTGCTTCTCTCACACACACACTCACGCTCAAACATGCTGCCTCGTGCGGTATACGTGTGCTGTTGTGAGAACTGATGTAGATGTAGATGACAGATGCAGCAAACAAATGTTAAATGTAAAATGTAAAAAACTGTTACAACATTTTAAGATTCCACATAAATCACATGTGTACAGACTGAGTACGGGTATAAAAGTAGAGTCGCGCCTACAGCGACTCCGTACGTTCTTTTCGTTTTTCTATACTGATGTTATATCTCACTCCTAGAAAAATGTTTCAAAATTTCGCCCCGCCCACTTTCGCTCCCAAAAAGGGCGCACATCTGTGATGTCCACAATTTTGAAGATAGCAGAAAACTAAAAATGCAGAATCATAGAGAAAGACCATATCTATCAGGGGCCCAAATCTGAACCGGATCATTAATATAGCCACAGTAGAGAAAAACATACGAAAAAACTTCGCTCCCTCTCTTTCGCACTCACACAAAATCGAGTCGATTTGTTTTTCGTACAAATGAGCGCGCCTCGATCTCAGAGACTATAAGAGCTAGAACAACCAAATTTTCGCTTTAGTGCATCGCTTTACTGCAAGTTTATTTCAAAATTTCGCCCCGCCCCCTTCCGCCCACCCAAAGACGAAAATCCATAATTTTGAAGATAGAAAAAAACCAAAAATGCAGTATCGTAGAAAATTACCACATTTACCAGATTTCTGAATTTGGTTCAGATCGGATCATAATTATAGCCACAATGATAAAATGAATTTTCAGCAGAAATTTCACCCCCCCTAGCAGAGTAAGTCATTTATTGGGGTTGATTGTCGCTGCAGATTCTCTCACACTCACGCTAACAGACTCTGCCTCGTTCAGTGTACGTGTGTTGTTGAGAGAACTGATGTAGATGTAGATAACATATGCAGTAAACAAATGTAAAATGTAAAAACTGATATAACATTTGAAAATTCCACATAAATCACATGTGTACTGACTGAGTACGGGTATAAAAGTAAAGTCGCGTTTACAGCGACTCCGTACGTTCTTTCTCGTTTCTATCTTACAAATTGTGAATTTTCGTCTTTTGGTGGGTCGGGAGGGGGCGTGGCGAAATTTTGAAATAAGCTTGCACTGAAGTGATATCACAGGAGTCTGGACAAAAAGGTTTTGGTTTTGCTCTAGCTCTTATTGTTTTTGAGATTTGTACAAAAGGTCAAAGCCGTGAGTATATTGAATTCCAATTACATGCGTCAATTTCAGTACAAAGTAGCCTAATATAGTTCTTAAAGTCCCTTAAATTATGATTTGGTCAGTCAGATGTGGGTTAACTTCAAAGGTCAGGTAAATTAAATCATGCTTAGAAAATACTGGTGCGTAATTTGGTCATATAAAAAGATTTTATTAATATCATTAACGAAAAAATCATCTAGTAGCGTATTAATAGTGTTAGAAAAGTGTGTTGGCATGGACGAATTGACAAGGCTTAAACCTAAAGAAGTCATTGTATCGGCAAGGTGTCGTTCAATTAGCATATTGCTGTTAAGGTCTCTAGTTATGACTATATCTTCGAGTCTTAAAAGATCAAGTCATAATTGTGTTAATTGCATTTGAATAGTCAATAACACGATTAGGTCTATAAAGAAAACCAATAAGAAAACTGTTGAACTCCCTCTACCAGTGACTTCGAGAAACAAGTACTCTATTGCACTGCCACTGGGTTGTTTTCTTACTACTTTGGATTTCAGTTTTTTGGTTAATAAATATTGCATGACTGGAAAAAAAATTTGAATCGTCTAGCTCTGTTAGCCTTCGAGCTAACAGAGTAAAAAACAAGACGGACGGACAGACGGACGGACAGACAGGGCTATATCGACTCGGCTATTGATGCTGATTAAGAATATATATACTTTATAGGGTCGGAAATTATTCCTTCTATATGTAACACACATCCACTTTTACCACAAATACAATATACCCTTTTACTCTTCAAGTACGGGTATAAAAACTTCGCTCCCTCTCGCTCGCACTCACACAAAAACGAGTCGATTTGGATTTTTGTATTTTGTGTCGCCTGGATGTCAGAGACTATAATAGCTAGAGCAACCAAACTTTCTGTCCACACTCCTGTGATACCAAACCTGAACAAGTGTATTTCAAAATTTCGCCCCGCCCCCAAAAAGACGAAAATCCACAATTTTGAAGATAGAAAAAAAAAGAAAAATGCAGTATCGTAGAAAATGACCATATCTACCAGATTCCCGAATTCGGTTCAGATCGGATCATTACTGTAGCCATAATGATCAAATGAATTTTTAGCAGCGATTTTCTGCTTGCCCCGCCTCCTTGCGACGTAAGTCATTTATGGGGATGATATTCGCTACTGATTCTCTCACACTCACTCTCACGCTCTGCCTCGTGCAGTGTCCGTGTGCTGTTGTGAGAAGTGATGTAGATGATGTAGATGTAGATGTAGATGACAGATGTAGCAAAAAAATGCTAAATGTAAAAACTGATAGAACATTTTAAAATTCCACATAAATCACATGTGTACTGACTGAGTACGGGTATAAAAGTAGAGTCGCGTTCATAGCGACTCCGTACGTTCTTTCTCGTTTCTCCAAGACTTTACACATTCGGTCTGATCCCATCCAGTTTGATCCATCCATTTTTGATTTTTAGTCTCTTCGGATGTGGAGCATTATCAATAACCCGACGAATGGTTGTCAAACTTGCTTTAACGTTACATTTTTACCTATTGGCCAAAGAGTCGTGCGAATTGGAAGTTTCTCTTAGTATAAGTCGCTTTTCCGCGCTAGTTAAGCACACTGTGGGTGCGGCTCTTCATGTTTTTAGCATAATTAGCCTCATTTTTAATTAAATTTTTTCTATGACGTGACGGCTCCTGTCGATTATTTTGCTATTTTGGCAATAGATAGGCCAGAATCCTTGTAAGCTTGGGTTTTTCCTTTCTCCGACTCAGATAATGAAGTGCCGCGCCCCATTTTAATTTTTTAATTTAATACACACTTCAAATTAAGCAAAATGTTTAATGTTTAAAATGTTTAAGTAAACCAAAATTTGTGTGCACGTGCCAAGGATACCGACCAAATAAAATGCATGTGTCCTATTCAAATTTAATGGAATTTTTGCGAATGCTCACATGAAGTGCAAACAACTTTATAGTGGTTCTATTCCGTAACTTGGAATATGCCAGAAAAGAGCGAAGAATGATTGCACAAAAGATAATATGCAAAAATACCGTTATTTTACCATTTCGTTTTCGAGTTATGAGCAGTTGTAAAGAAAGCATACAGGGTGTCCTATTCAAGTGGCGAGCAGTGCACATGCTCACAGCTCCTAAGCCGATGTATGAATATGTTTTATTGTTAGAATATTCAGGTTAGTAGTGTTTACTTTCTTATCAACATTTCAATCGTTCGTTCTCTTTTGTAGTGACCAGACGAATTTTTTTCTTGCGCTCCGCTTCTTTCTTTTATTTTTGACAAACAACGGGTGTTTTGTTTTAATAAATTTATTAAATTCCTTTTAACTGATTTGTTATCCAGATCCCAGGGTGCATGCCTTTTCATTGTGTAAAAACACAACGTATTTAATAAATTTTGCGTCGGTTAATTTTGTTTGTGTTGTTGCTTTCAGTAACGTAAATACAATATAGCTGCTCTATTGTTTTAGCGTTTTTCTATCACTCTCATTATCGACCGGATGGTCGATAAAGGTACCGCACCTGTGGTGCCAAAACCACTGGTGGGTGTCCCACCAAAGCGGTTTCTCTCGTCTTGCCCCTGACCTCAAATCTAATGATGTAACTGATTTTATCAAAAGCAAAATAAAAGCCGATAGCCTTAAGGTAGCCTTCTCTTATGCCGGGGAGATAGCTTCTTTTAAAATAAGCGTCTCCCCATCTCATTTAGTTTCACATGTTTTTCCCATATTATTGTGTTTACTGAAACCTGGTTAAAGTCGGACATCCTTAGTTCCGAAGTTTTGGCAGATCAGTACACAATATTTAGAAATGACCGTTCGTCTCCCACGTTGAGGAGGGGTCCCCATTGCAGTGGATTCTAACTTCACGTCGGAACATTTTATATTCCAGGTTCAACAAGACCTGGACCCCTTGGCTCACCAAAAGAGCTATCCAGTCTATAAAACTGAAAACAAAAATTTTATAAAAATTTAAAATAGTTGGCTCTTCTTCTTCTCTCTCTCGCTATGTAATAGCCCGGTCAAACTGCACCATTCTAAACGCTTATTGCTATAAAAATACCTATCTCGATGCAGGATATACTTTTTTCTCAGGACCCTAAACAGTTTTACTTCTTCGTAAACAGTAAGCGTAAAACGGCCGCACATCCATCCTCGCTATCATTTCCTAATTCGTCGGAAACAATGATCAATGGTCCTGCCGGAGTACCCGGCTGTGTACTCAGGTACTCTGCCGGCGCTCTGTGTGGACCCCTGCTTAAACTATTCAACTTATCCATTAGCTCTTCATGTTTCCCCGATCTGAAAGGAATCGTTTATTAATCGTTTATTATCGAACTATCCATTAAAATGTTTAGAAAATTTTATAATAAAACTTATAAGGCGACGATCAACAACTTCCAAGGTAATAAAAACATGCAGACGGATGTTAATTACACCGATTTCAGTAAAGCATTCGACTCTGTAAACCATTCCCTTCTAGCACAAAAAAACTTGACCTTTTAGGGTTTTTGCCCAATCTTTTTGAAATGGATTTCCAGCTACCTTTGCTCTAGGTCTCAAAGAGTCCTCTTTACTTCTGGAGTACCACAGGGCAGCCATCTTGGCCCCCTACTTCACACTCTCTGTGTCCAGTATAAGGATTTCACTCTCGCTTGCAATCAGATCTCAATAACTTTCAGTCATGGTGTTGTGCAAATATGTTACACCTGAATGCCTCGAAATGTAAAGTAATTACATTTCATCGCTCCAACCCCTCCTTGTTGGCTCCTTACACCCTCTGCGGTGGTTCTCTTGCGAGAATTACATTGGTTCGTCCGATGTTAGAGTACGGCTCTTGTGTATGGTGCCCTCAGTACAAATTACACCAAGACCGTATAGAATCAGTCCAGAAAAACTGGGATGAAGATGTGACTGCTTTCTTACTTTCGTAGATTGCTCTTAATAGACCTTCCATCCTTTCTTAATCGTAGAAAAAGCTTGGTGTGATTTTCATGCACAACTTGATCGGGGGTGACATCGACAGCCCTGACTTGTTGAGCCGCATAAACTTCACGATTCCTATTCGATCCTCTAGAAATTGTATTCCTTTGTACCTTCCACTGTGTAGATCGAATTATTCCTTGCATGAACCGTTTCGGGTCTTATGCTCGGATTATAATTCGTTTGACCATATTATATCTACCACTAATTCACTTCCTCTACTTAAATCACTAATACTAACATATCTTTCCCGTAATTATAAATATTCTTTTTGTATCTTTTGCATGTTTAGGGTTCCTCGAATATTAGTCTAACACCTATTTTTCCTGCATGTTCGCGATCGGTTCGGTACTCGCGTCGCGTGTCATGCGGCAGCGCCCCTCGGTCGGTTGGGCGAGAGGAGGGCTGCGTATCTGCCAGGGATCCGCGCGTAACAGGCTTCGGCTTGGTGTTGCATAGGCCACTTGATGGTGCAGTCATTGCACATCAACGTGCTAAAGTATATAATTTCGTGGGGGGTGGCTTCGACGGTAGGTGCCTTCACCCTATATATATTAAAAAAAACGAGAGGAAACGTTATGAGTCGTAGTGATCGCGACTCTACTTTTATTTTCGTACTCTGTCAGTATATATGTATGTGAGATTATGAGTTATATGGAATTTATAAATATTTTATCTGTTTAAATTTGTCTGCATCTATCATCCAATTCTCCATCTAGCATAAACATTCTACATCTCCTCCGCTAGAGGGCGTGCGCACACTTAACGAGGCAGAGTTCGCGAGCGAGAAAGAGAATGAGTAACTATTTCAGTGATAAAATGGGGTAGGGAAACAACTGCAAATTATTTCTTCATTTTGTCTATAATACTAATCCACCCTGCTCCAAATTCAACAATCTGGTAGATACGGTATATCTTCATAAATCTGAGTTTTTGGTTTTTTTTGCATCTAAAAAATGATGAATGCCACAGATTTTCGCGGATAGAAGCGCGGCGGAAATTTGGTAATACACTTGTGTTCGAGTGATATCATAGGTGTTTGGATTAAAAGCTTGGTTGCTCTAACTTATATAGTCTCTGAGATGTAGACGCTCACCAAGACGGACGGACAGACAGACATGGCTATATCGACTCCGGTATTATGTTGATCAAGAATATATATACGAAAAATGCAGTATCGTAGAGAATGATCATATCTACCAGATTGCCGAATAAGGTTCAGATCAAATCATTCTTGTAGCCACAATGATGAAATAAATTTTCAGCAGATAGCCAACAAGTGATGTATATGTGGATGACAGATACAGGAAAAAATATATAAAATGTAAAAATATAAAAATGTAAAAAATGATCATATATTTTAAAATTCCACACATGTATGTAAATCACATGTGTACTGACTGAGTACGGGTATAAAAAAGTAGTGTCGCGTTAACAGCGACACAAAACGTCCCTTCTCGTTTTTTAATGATTACCATCAATATATGTATTTATAGTATCTATTATCTCTGTTTGATTCTGATGTAAAATAAAACTTCGAATTTTATATTTAGTGCTATCAATCAATCAAACCCTCTTACTTGTAATTGCATTATTCTATATCATTCTATATCACTTTTGTTGTTGTTTTCTTTATAGTGAAACAAACTGCAGTTACTCCGTTTACAATATGAGTACCCCTATACCTTTCGTCGCAACTAAAATTGAAATTTTCAGAAAGCGTCATAATAGGTGGTGGAGGGTTGTCCCAACAATTGTGTAAGTATACCCATATTGATCCACTTATTATACTGATACCAAAATAAGAGAAGTTTTCGAAATATATCCGTTACTACATATTTCTACATACCTGTACTACTACAGTACCTACATATATTAAATTGGTTTAAATAACACCCAAGAGAGATCATTTCAAACGGAATTTAGAACACCTTTATATTTTTCTTATTTATTATTTTTCTTATGCCCGATAATTGGTGGATGTGGCTAACACTCAGAAGGAAACGTATTCGACCACATAAAGTATTGTAACGACTATAGGACGACTATGGCGTAATCAAGCCGTTTAGACTGAATATAGTTCGTCTTGGTTCAGTCACTGACCACACACATCAAATTTTTTTTTTTTATACCCGTACTCGAAGAGTAAAAGGGTATATTGTATTTGTGGTAAAAGTGGATGTGTGTAACATAGAGAAGGAATAATTTCCGACCCTATAAAGTATATATATTCTTGATCAGAATCAATAGCCGAGTCGATATAGCCCTGTCTGTCCGTCCGTCTGTCTGTCCGTCCGTCCGTCTTGTTTGTCGCCCATTCCTCGAAGGCTAAAAAAGCTAGCGAAACCAAATTTTATTTCCAGACTGATGTGATATCTCACTCATAGAAAAGTGTTTCAAAATTTTTCCTAGCCCACTTCCGCCCCCAAAAAGAGCGCACATCAGTGGCGTCCACAATTTTCAAGATAGCAGAAAACGAAAAATGCAAAATCATAGAGAAAGACAATATCTAACAGGTGCCCAAATCTGAATCGGATTGGATTATTAGTAGAGAGAGAAATAGAGAAAACCATTTCGAGAAACATCATTCCCTCTCTTTCGCACCCACACAAAAACGAGTCGTTTTGGTTTTTCGTACAAATGAACGCCTGGATCTCAGAGACTATAAGAGCTAGAGCAATCAAACTTTCTGTCTCCACTCCTGTAATACCAAACCTGGACAAGTGTATTTCAAAATGTCGCCCCACCCCCTTTCGCCGCCTCAAAAGACGAAAGTCCACAATTTTGAAGATAGAGAAAAACAAAAATGCAGTATCGTAGAGAATGATCATATCTACCAGATTCCCGAATCTGGTCCAGATCGGATCATTTTTATATCCACAATGATGAAATGAATTTTTCCCCTTCCCACGCAGCGTAAATCATTTATGGAGATGATTGTCGCTACAGATTCTCTCTATCGCTCACACACTGCTCACACGTTCTGCCTCGTGCAGTGTACGTGTTGTTTTGTGAGAAGTGATGTAGATGTAGATGACAGATGTAGCAAAAAAATGTACAAAATGTAAAATGTAAAATGTAAAAACTGATAAAACATTTAAAAATTCCACATATATTTACATTTGTACTGACTGAGTACGGGTATAAAAAGTAGAGTCGCGTTCACAGCGACTCCGTACATTCTTTTCGTTTTTCCAGACTGATGTGGTATCTCACTCCTAGAAATTTGTTTCAAAAATTTCGCCCCGCCCTCTTCCGCCCACCACGGAAAGCGCACATCATCTGTGGCGTCCACAATTTTGAAAATAGCAGAAAAATAAAAATGCAGAATCATAGAGAAAGCCCCTATCTATCAGAGGCCCAAGAAGCCGAAAATAAGTATTTTATTGGCATTACATACAAAGAATAATCCGCATGACTG
Organism: Drosophila bifasciata; assembly: GCA_009664405.1. Classification (NCBI taxonomy): domain Eukaryota; kingdom Metazoa; phylum Arthropoda; class Insecta; order Diptera; family Drosophilidae; genus Drosophila; species Drosophila bifasciata. The sequence continues at coordinate 19,960,364 of CM019044.1, forward strand.
TTCAGCTTAGAATTGATTATATGTTCCTGCATGACTATCATGCAGGATAGGCTATCAGGGTTGGTAGCTATAAGGGTTGTAGCTATAGGGTTGGGGTTGTGGGTATAATTTATCATTTCGGTTATTATTGCCGTCAGTTTGCCGTCAGCCACTCGGGTGATCCAGGGGGAATCACGGATGACGGGCTGACTCGCTATCACTGAACATTTCGGGCGGGGGCACGGTTGCCTGGGGCTGGGGCTTGCCCCAACCCGATGCTGCCATGCCTCGGTTCTATGACACAGAGGGACCACGAGAGGACCGTCACCTGCCGTAACTGTACACGCCAGTGAAAGTGCGACTATACTCTCCTCGTGAGGGCGGCTTGTAATAGGTCCTGGCACGGTCAAGTCTCTGCCACGGATGCTGGCTAATGGTAGTCGGGCGGGAGAGAATAAAACTCTCAGTGTAATTATCCCAATCCTAGGTGGAACAGCATGCGCTGATGGATGCATGGCCAAGGGGGTGCTGGGTCGTTAGTATGCGAACTCTGGATACCTGCCGACCTCCAGTTTAAATCAGTCTTCCCGGGGCACCCGGGACTTATCCCTTCCCGCCTACTCGTGGGACCAACATGACAAATCATTCAAATATCTGAAGAAACACCGCAAAGGAGCTCGGTACTCCTCCTGAAGTACCGAAGGGGCAAGCCAAACCCTCTACATCAACGCCTGGGAAACCAGGTCCAAAGAAGACGGGGAAGGAGAACCGGTCAACGAGGTGGCTGCCAAGCAGAGCGTCATCGCGGCTGGTAAGCGCCACGCGACCGGTTAAACCCCGTCATTCTCGGCAGGCGGCGGGTCTGCAGGCCAAGGAGGTAAGCCGTCCTACCAGGACAGGAGGCGTGCTGCCTTCATATTGGCTAACGAGGATCCGGAGTATATGGCATCGGCGAAGGAGATGGAGCAGAGGCTTTGGGCCAGCTCAATCATCCCAGACTTCCAACCAGCCAAAACCGGAAAGGGAGCAGCTAAGGCCCCGAACAAGCGGCAACGCTCGGCGGAAGACCACGCCACCCAGCAAGCCGAGCGGGCGAAAACGCATCTGACCAACAGGTCTTTTGCGGAGGTGGCGAGGGGCAAACCCCTTATTGGCGTCCTAGACAGGGAGCCAAGGATGCTAATGTCCCTCGCGACAAGTGGCATCTGGTGGAGGCAGAGCTCCAGGACCGCTTTCTGGAGGAACTTGCCGAGAACGGTGGACCCCGCCCAAGACGGAATTTGTACTATTTACCAGGAAGTACAAGATTCCGACACTTACCCCACCGAAACTATGTGGAGAACCGCTGGTTTTCACCAACCAAGCCAAGTTCCTTGGTCTTATCCACGACAGTAAGCTCGATTGGAACTTGGCCATGGAGGACAGGGTGAAGAAGGCCATAGTAGCCCTCTACACTTGCCGGTAAACCATCGGTCTAAAATGGGGCATGACCCCGTTTATAGTCCGATGGCTATACACCGCCATCATACGACCAATCCTGATGTACGGAGTAGTGGTCTGGTGGCCAGCCCTGGACAAGACTTGTCTTAATAAACTCACAAGAGTCCAACGCATGACAGAGCTATGCATAACGGGCGGAATACGCACTACCCCAAGTGAAGCCCTCGATACCATGCTGTACCTTCTACCTGTAGAACTTATGGGGAAAAAGGTTGCAACGCTCTCCGCCCTCAGAATGAAAAAATCCAAACTGTGGATACCTCCGTGGTCGGCCACTCGAGAATCCTCACAAAACTCCCGCAACTTCCAGAGAGGACAGACGACTGCTTCCCAAGTGACTACCTCTCGACGCCTTTCCAAGTATCCATCCCGCTCAGGCAGGACTGGGAGAGGGGCGAACCTGGACCTGAAAACCCGATCCACTTTTACACTAATCTCTCAAAGTTAGAAACAATTGCCGACTGGCGATAGCAGCTCGCCATCACATGTAAAACTTCAAGAGCGGTCTGGCCAAATCGTTCAAAAACGCTCGGAAGAGCTATATAGACTCAGCAGAGCATATTGCTCCGCCGTCACTCGAGCCCGAGCCATCACGGGGCACTGGCAGATCGGCACACTCGCTGCACGGCTGTCGATCCCTCACAACGACTTCTGGAGAAGTTGTAGGGACGAGGAGGAGTCGGTTCACCACTTCTTCTGTCTCTGCCCGGCCCTTGAAAACCGAAGACTACGATTCCTCAGGACCCCTTTCCAACATTTCGGACCTTTCCGAAACCAAACCGGGGACTCTGTCTAAATACGTCCAGGCCACCGGATGGGACTGCCCTTAGCTTGGCACTAAGTTGCTCACCACGGTTGAGGC